>UYYF01000092.1:0-45419 GCA_900618365.1 Thelazia callipaeda
AAGATGGAGTGCATGGACGGAAATAATTTCGTATGTGATGACTTGGGATGGGATTGTAACGAATTTCCACGAATGCTACGCGGAGATCAGTCTATCTGATCACGTTGAGGCATACATCCAGTAGATAAGAAGACGCTCGAAAGCATCTCCTTCGACAGTCGATATGGATTCCACGAGGACAAAGCGAGAACGATGAGTACAACAAATCTGAGCGCGAGACAAGTACTGCCAGAGTGCCGGAGTGCGATCCAGCGGCAAAACCAATGAAGCGAAAATTGAAACTAACCTCCACATTTTAAATATATATATCTATATATACTACGTATTTAAAATATACCATTTACAGGAAAAATTCAACTATATATCAGCTAACTAAGCTCAACTGAAACTTACTTTTTGAACAATTGACAAAATATTCAAACATCGTGGGCGTCCTTCTCCGATACTGAAAATGGCTTCTTGGAGAGGAAATGCAAGCTATATCATAATTTAGAGATATAATAAACATTCCATCAGCTGTAAGTTAATAACCAATTTACACCTTACCTTTTTCTACACTGCCCAAACTTTTGTGGGAAATATCTGTAGTAGGTAGAAATGGATGCAGTTGTTTAAATTTTTTTGCTCTAAAAGTGTTTAGATTCGATCGATAATTCTTCTTTCTTTTGAAAAGTAGTTCATCTTTGGAACCAGGATCTTTCTTCCCGTCGTTAAGTGGCTGCAACAATTGAAATGTGTTGAAATTTATTAGTAAATCAAACTACAATCAAGCCATTTGAATATAGATGTTATTTTGGACAAAAATCTTTGATACACCAAATACTTGTTCAGCGTTCAATCGAAAGTTTCTATCAATTAGCAATAAAATAACAAACAAAGGAATTATGAACATTAACAATGTTTGGAGTTTTATTCAAGATGAAATACATGCAGATTTAGCCTTATATAACTAATAATAAAAAATAATCAAAAATATAAACCAATAGGATATTCCACTAATATTTTCCCTGACAAGATTGAATTATTCTATAAAATATAAAAAGAATTTCAAAAGGAAACGATGTGTGAATCGTTCTTCGAAGAATATTTTGATTTAATTGCGCTATTGGAATAATTTTCCCCACTCTAAAGAACTGCAGCAAAATGAAAACCTCATCGTTGTCAATAGTCTTTTTCGACGTGACACATATGCCATTGTCTATTTCGGATGTTATAGCAATAAAATTCTCACTTTCCATTTCTTTTAATACCTCGTAGTTTATTTTATTTGAAAGCTTCTTTTCCTGAAGAGTGCAAATTTTTTCAAAACCTTTTCTTTTAAATGTATACCAAAAATTTTTTTCAGGAGAAGCATAAGATCTCTGAGTTAAGCTTTTCATCCTTCGATATTTCACATATTATTATGGTAGCACTAAAAAGCAATACTGTAAAGTTTACGTGTATGACTTTTTCCATTGCTTCTTGCGCAGTTGCAGCCATATCAGCCTCTTTTTTACGTGTACAAGTTGTTTGACGACGCTTCTTAGTAGCGCTTTCTTGTTCCCGTTTTTCTTCTTTTTCACGACGTCTATATTATTAAAAATTATTGAAATAAATGAGATAGAATATCGAATTAAACAAAGACAAATAATTGAAAGTAGATAAGTAAACAAATAAATAAAAATATGTATGTATATAGAATCATTTATTTATTTACTTATACGAAACTTAAGGACAAATTTATTACATTCTACCGTTTTTCCATTTCTTTCATATATTCGCCATTTACTTTCATCCAAAAACGAGTTTTCACGCCTACTTCTTCCTCCGTCAATATATACGAATTGATTTCATCATCGTCAATCCCTGCAATGTGGTTACTTCCGCAAACGCTTTATTTTCTTTACAATGATTAAGAATAGAAACACAGGTAAACCTCACTATTTAAATCATCACAATTAAACGTTAAACAAGCTAAGATTATACAATAGAGTCAACTACTATTGAAAAATAAGACGTATTTACTTTCCAAACAACTTTCTAGATATGGCATAATATTCCTTTCTATCGACATTCTTATGTAGCTTCTAAACATGCCAAAACAAATTCCTTATTGTTAGAATGTTACCTTCTATATCAAGGTCATCTGTAAAATCAGTTGTTTTTCGATCATCATCATTAACTACTATTATTTCAGTCTCATTTTTTGAGGGCACTATACCAAGACTAGTCAATGAAGGAGCAAAGGTGGATGACATACCAACATTGGACCTGAAATAACAGCCAACTTGCTAATTAAAATCAATGTCACTTAGCGGGTAGAAATATCAGACAAAACAGAATGATAGATCTACTTACAGCGGTGCATCATTTGTCGCGGCAGAAAACACTAAATCAACAATTTCATTCCGAACTACAGCATCTGCTGAAGCAAGTTCGTCTGATTCCAATCCTAACGATTCACTCATGAGACGTGCATAATAAGTTCGCTTGAAGCGTTCTTTTCGTTTTTTTTCAAGAGCCCTTTCAACCTCTTCTTCCATTGGTACGATCTATGAAGCTTAAGTTAGGTACTTGAACTAACAAATCTATATTCTTATACAATTATGATACTAACTCACTGGATTGTGAGTTTAACTCTGAAAGAGCAAGAGATACAGATTACCAACTCAAAAACACATAATAATGACCCACTAAAGAACAAAAATTAAAGGTATCACAAAGTTCCGTTAAAAAAGCAGCTCTTTAGCTTTACGTTTGGGTGTTCGCTACAATCTGATTGTTCATTTCACCAACAATATTTAGTTTCAAAAAAAAATTCACTTCTGACTCCATTATTTTTAATGCTTCCTCCTCTTTTTTTAATTGTAATAGACGAGCTTTACGTTGCGCTTCGCGAAACGATGGAGGATCTTCGCAATGTTCCTAAAAACAAAGATCCAATATTACATGAATATATAGAAACGATATACATCGTGTTTGAAAACAGAAATGAATTCCGAGAAATTATGGTCACTCAGTGCCGATGAGTTTTTTGAAAGAATTTTTAAAATTAACCAGATCAATAGATGAGAACTCCTCAATAGTCAGAGCACTTGATGGTGTTTGCCCAAATTCTTCAAGCCTCTTTCGAACTACGGCCTCACTAATATGAACAACACGCACTACATCCGCTATCGTCCGATTGAAATTATAACATCGGGCTGCGAGTACTAATGCTGCACCACAAAGACCAGTTGGTCGTCTTCCGGTCGCTATCCAATCACGTTTCATCCGCTGTACCAGCCGAGTTGCCATAGAAACTACCTAAATTTGATAACTTCAAGACTATTAATATTTCGAAATTCTCACTTTTGGTATTGTTTTAAGACTGAAGAAAAAAAATTTCTAATATTGAGGTACAGGTAAATGAGAAATCTCTTAAAGTGAGACTACAATATTTAAGAGCCCTGACAAAACAGTCCAGAAAGTGATCCCGACTTTCTGTAAAAAACTAAATATAACATTAACATACTGCAGATATCACTCCAATCATGAATTGAAAGTGCTAACAAAAATATCTTATTTTCAATACCGTATTCAAAGACGAGTATGTTGCAAACTATACTCTGCAGAAGTAGGACGTAATGGAAAACAAAATGTAGTAGCATATGTCTACGATAAATGATCTAAAGAATGTAAAGATCCGACCGAAAATTTTCCTGAATATATTAGAAAGTTCTTAAATTTAGAAAAGGACTGCTTACCTCTCGTTGTTTGTTACCAAAATCGAGCAAAACGGCAAAACGTAGGATGTACATACAAGGATCAGTAGTGGGAAGGTTAATTCGTAGAGATCGAGTCAAAAAATTAAGCGTTCGTCCCAAATCGAACACATTAACCTAAAATAAACGCGCAAAGTGACTTGATAGTCATCAATAGGAACTATGAGAACTATTTGTACACAAATGAAAGTTCTGCACAAAAATTAGTGCAGGTGCAATAAAATTGTGGTAAAAACTTCAAATTTCCTGTAAAAATAAGAGAAATATGTAACCTGAGTGACATCACTGAAATCAAGTAATAGATGGGGTGTATTTTCTAATCGGCAAGTCATGTATAAACATGCAGCTACAACGTGTGACCGGACACGCCCACGTGTGAAATTGCGTGAAACACACATTTTGAAAAAATTAAAAGCTGTGTTGATACAGTGCTGATTGATTCGAAGCTGGCTCGCTATCTATAAGTACGAATACTAAATTTGTATTTATCACAGTAATTAATCAAGTAAGAATGAATAATAACCAGAGTTGCATACTAAGTATACAGCACATGCATCTTAACGTCGAAATATAACCCGATCAATCCGATATTCCTACCTGTTCGATCAATTTTCTTCCTCTGTAATGTGTGATATCACGAGAATCCTGCAGTCCTAAGCCGGGAACACCACGAAACGATCGACCGCGCTCTTTTGAAATAAACTGACCTACATGTATATAACTCCTTAATTGTATGCGAATAATGAATGAAACCCTTCCCAGAAGGAAATTAGATTTTTTGCCTCTCACATATTCCCAAAGTTTGGAATTGCCATATGATTAAGGAACTTGAGAACAAACATCGCTAACATGAGGACTGAACATTACCAACATTACAAAGGCATACCCACTAAAGAATGACCACCATTGGAATTTTCCTGAAATGTTACGTCCGAAACAATAGCTGACTCTTCTAGTACTGTACCACAACTCATACATGTAGTATCTCCTCTAGACGAATCTTCGTCAATTTCTGTGCTACCACAGTGAGGGCACTCTCGATTCATTCTGAAAACAGAAGTTCTTAAACTTTTACAGTGGTTCAATCTACTAATAAGTGGTTCAATTTACTGCAGAGTTGAAAATTTCAGAACAAAACATAAATCATTGATACGGTGCATAGTAACACTAATCTTTCCAAACTAGCACAATAAAAAGAGATAACTTATGAGGCCCTACTTCAAATTCATCACAATCTCCAAGATTACAGAAATAAATGCAATTATTGCAAGTTAAATCCGAACCCATAAGTCGCAACAAAGTTCCAAGCAGCATACACAGTGTAAATAATGCATTCTACTTAATTATTTGATTCAACATGTAATTCATCCATGAAAGAAAGGTTTTTAATTTCACTATAATCCACATTATTAACTGATGCAGTAATATGATTCAGAAGAATTTAAGATTTGCTTTGATCCCACTGCACGTTCTTCTTTCCCTATTTTTTTTGCTCCTCATTCTTAGTATGAAATAAGGCTTTGTGCTTAATATTCTACAAACAGCTTTGAAGTGAAGTCTTGAATACGTGCCCTCTATCTTGAGATGTTCTTTCAGTGTTAACAATCACTGTTCAACCAGTCTTTTACTCTACTATTTCTCGAATTACATCGCTCACTGGTCTTTTCTTTTACAGTCCACTTTTATCATTCGTATTTAATAGCACATTCATATTTTTGTACATTAATATAATTGCCAGAATTGAAACACAGCATAGAGCTGACAACTTTTAGACAAACAGATGTTGCTTCTTTGAAATTTCAAATCATAAAAAGGAATTAAAAGTTCTCGTGACCCTTAGTAATCTTTTGTTCGGTCTGTTGTTTTTGAAACTTGGATGCACTCAAGCAGAACATCTGTGGCACTTATATATTCTTAGTATTGTGTATTTTCTATTTACAAAAAGCAGAAAATAAGATATTCATCTTTTAGATATGATGTTACCATACGGTAGTCATAGTTTCAAACTGTAATTATTCAGAAACATATCGACAGTGCGTGTCTTACTTGCGTATAATTGCTTAGATACAACAGCTATGGAATTAGAAACTAGCAGTCCAAGAACCATCCTGTACATCTATTGTCCTGTTAATTTTCACAGAGAATTCCTGCTTCATTCGATCCACTTCATTTCGATTCAAATAAATTCGTGGGCAATAAGCCAACAAAACATGCTATGTGTACCTTAGCAGAACAAGTGTTGGAATGCTTCGGTACTAAGTGTTGGAATGCTTCGGTACTAAGTGTTGGGATGCTTCGGCACTTGTTGCCCAGCGAACTGTTCGTTCTGTTAAGGTACACATAGCATGTTTTGTTGGCTAAATTTTTTAAATGGTGTCTGCATCGACTTAATCTACTTTCATCATATTCTCAGCTATTGCAATTGAATTCTTATTAATGCAAATGAAATTAGATTTGTCAAATTATATTTCACGAAAATTTGTGAAAATTAGCAAACATTATCAACTAGTGAAAGTTAAAAAAAAGAGAAATTTTAGCCTTTTAGCTTGTTTTTTTAACTTAAACCCTATTTAATAAAATTAAATCACATGAAAATTTTTGAAATGTAAGTAAGCGTCAATATTTATCAGCACTCATTGTCTGATATGGTTTTGTCGTTCTGATAACTGAACTAAATTAGATTTTGATGAAAAGTTGCAGATATAGAGTGACAATCGCTTAAAGGTGCTATTGCATCATCCAGACCTGCTCTTCAGCTTTCATTCCTTACAAGTTCGTAGTCCAAACAGAACTGGTCTCATTTTTGACCGGTCTTGCTTATTCGTTCCTTCTTTTTTGATTCAGATATGTAGTTTTTAACTTAGTTTGCTAAAAATACTGTGATTGTATTTGCATCCAAATGTGAACGTGTAAAGTAAAGTACTCTTTGATGGTTTCACTCTGTTATATTTGTACTATTCAGATCGACAATTCGCCATAAATATGTTTTCTATCATTTCAGCGGTAAAATTTTGCTATAGTTTGGGTTTTTGTACAAGAATTACTTCTCTCTCAGTATTATACTCTGACTAATTTATTTATCTTAAGATTTGACTGATAAAACTCAAATAATTTACAATAATTTTCCATATATTGTTCCAACGCTTAACATACAAATATTTCAGTAGTTGTTTGTTCTCGTTTGGAAAAAAAATCGTACTCACAATTAAAAGTAATGCTAACAAAGATTTAAAGTCTTGGAACGACACAAGGGCCATATCTTGGATCAACATGTTTCACCATATGTGGACAAAACATACTGTTCAGCTTAATGGCATCCCATCTGAAAATTGGATTTGGTGATGCGCAGTCGGCAAAATTTATCAAATATACTAAAGATTCTTCAAGATCAGTGGACCAATTATGTTTTCTACATATCAAATAAGAAGTTGGTGCAGTTCTTCAAAGAAAGATTATAAAATGGCTTTCAACATAAAAGTGATCTTTTTATTCTGACACTATCAGTTAAATTTGTTGTATAATTTATTAATAAAGTAGTCGGTCAGAACTGTTATGCTTTAATTTTTCAAAAGTGTATTGTACTTCGTGAGTAAACCGGCTCGTTGTCCAGCTCCAATATTATTGTTACTTCGAGCAGGACAGTAAATACTTAGTTCGTACCATTTCACAGCATCGGTTGGAATTGATACACTTTCTGGATCAAATGGCCATTGTAACTGAGCTTGGAGGAAGTCTGGCCTTGGCGAATCTGTTAGCTTCCTGCAATAATCTTATTGTTGGTTAGCAGTTTCCTTGGTAAAAAGATAGATGATGGTGTAATCTTTTACATACGGTTTTTTATTGAGAATTGTTGACCTTACTACTAAAGATTTAGATCTTTTGTTACTTCTGCATTTATATCGTTTTACACCATCATCTATCTTTATCGAATTTTATTACTGAAAACTTTCCCAATCAAAGTAAGAATGCAGAAATTTCGCTATTAGTACCCAACAGGCTGTATGTAAGAAGATGCATCTGGACGTAAGTGCTCAGGACGAAAGCCAAGAAATCGCAGAAGTTGATCAATGATCATACCACGAGACTGGTTGAAAACTGGATAATTTAGAGCTCTATCTGTGATGTACAATATGCTTCGGATTGCTACATTTTCAATTTTATTATCTGTGTAAGCTAAAAAATATTGACAGTTTATTTCCTGGAATTAATTTGAACGAACACCAAGTAGTTATGTTTCTCACTGAATGATTTTTAACTTGAATTCACTTTGCAAAATTAGACCTGTTTTGCATAAAAGGTAGATTTCCTTGAACTGAAGTATATGAGAATATACTGATGAAATGTTTGCATTATTTTATAGTAATGTTAAGAATTGATCTAAAAAGAAATGATATTTTTATCACTTTACTGACCCATATAATTGTTACTTTTTCGTATTATCACATATGATTTTCCTTCTATCCACCGATCACCATGATACCATGGAACATATACTTTTTCCTCAAAATTAACGCATGTCCAACGTGCGATTTGTTGGAATGCATTACGAAGAACTTGCTGTTCCAAACTAGTGAAAGTTGGCCAAAAATAGACCGTTTGATGAGCCAGCCTATTTGTTATCAGTTAGTCAAATGATAACTTCGAAAACTTTTTTATAGGATGATCTATACGATGTATTTTGTTGTTATAAATAACTCACAAATAATAATATCTGTTAGGGTTTTTAAAATGCTTTCTTAGTTTGAAGAATTTTTCATGTTTGATGTGATGACTATAGCTTTTATTTGATTCCAGTTGTATTGTGAGCAAGGTTTAAAAGTTGTGTGGAAAACTATTGAAGTTCACAATCCTTTTTCATTCGGTTTTTTGTTGATTTTGTGCAAAATTTTTTAGCCAAACATACCATAAACGTTATAGGTTTGCACAAGAATTAGCATGTTTAAAATACATCGTTTGAGAAATCTGCTCTATTTAGATAGTGTTACACGTTTTATCGTAATACATACTTTTGTGAAAATTTTTGGTCTATGTGATTGCGGAAAGGAAAGGAAACTAACCGTACAGAATAGGGTGTATTTGATATCGTACTGCCATCTCCTCGGGTAACCAATTTATTTGTTCCAAATGCCTAAAAATTTCCTTAAAATTTTGCACAATGAGTATGATATTTATTAGTAGTCAAATTATGCTTGTTTTTTATTACATTTCTTCTCTCTTTTGAAATAAGGTACAATATTATTAGATTTTAATACTTGCCAAGATGGGTATATTACAAACGTCGGATTCGTTCTCGAAGAATATTCATTTTTCATACCTTTCTACTTAATAAAAATGAAGTGGGAAAATCGATGGCATTTGTTGTAACAAACAAAATACACCACAAAATAAACCAGGCAAAGAGCTTTGCCATTGAAACAAAATAATGAGATCTGCGTTAAAAAAACAGCGTACGATTAATTTTTTGAAAGATAATACAAATCTGAAATGAAGATTATTTCTCCAAAATAAGATGGACACATAGAATAACTGAATTACTGATAAAGGTCGAAATAGGGTAAAAGTTATAAATTTCAAGACTCTTCTCAGTTTATTCCAGCTTTAATGGGAGATGGTGCAAAAAGTAGTGTTGAGAAATACATGAATTGTGTATTTACTATGTGAAAAAGAATGGAAAAGCAAAATGTAGACATAAATAAATGTATCCATTGCTTCTAGCAGAAGAAAAGTCTTATATCATGTGATCAAAAATAAGTTATTACAAGAATTAATGAAGTTGAGAGCAAAGGCGATGGGTTACCTATATTTCCAAGAAACGTCAAATCCTTTCTAGAAAATGCATATGCATGAAAAAAAAAATGGCAATTACATCTGTGATTACAGATTAAACCTCCTCGAAAAGATTCTTAAATCGCGTTGTGAATGATATAAATGTAATTACAGGTTAAAGGGTCGGCAATAATCCAATCCATTTGTTTCATTTTAATTTCGAAAAGTCTGGAATTTCCGATGTTATTGGGAATTAGATGATAAAGAAAATTATACTACTGCATTGAAATTATTCCTTTAAAGTATGCTGATGTAATATGAAATTTAGAAAATCGAAAATTATGATTCTCGTAATGAGGGATATTATTAGCTTCATCACAGCTTTTTCTTTTTCTTTGCACAGTTTGGGCCATATTTCTTCATTTTTGCAGAAGGATTTAATTGTGATTTTGTTAAAAATAATTGATAAAAATTGTGGTTGTTTGAAAAAGGATCAAAAATCAAAAAAAAAAAAGATCAAATGAATTGTGGTATATAATATGTTTCAATGTTTAATACATTACTATATTTATTAAATAATATTATTGCATAAAGATTGATCGCAATGGTTCGTTGAAAAGTTTTATGATCAGAATGTTGTTCTAATTACTGTCATCATTGTTGGTCATCTTTGTCAGTATGATGTTGGGAATTCATTCGGTCAGTTTTTGCATTTCATTGGTTCAACAAAAGGTGAGTGAAAACTTTTATAATATGTAAGTAGGTAGTTGAAGGATTGGTAGCATAGGATAAAGAAATAGTTTTGAGTTCTTCGCTGTTTTTTGTGAATTTTTTGTGTCACAAGAGAGAGAAAGAAAGGAATGATAATTTGTTCTTTTTTGATTCTTAAATATTATTTTTGCATTGTATCTACGAATTTTCTCCCAAAGCTGTAAAAGATAGCGAAAAGTTTCTCACATATTAATAATTGCTCTATGTGCGACGAATAATGCATAATTTATTAGCAGATTTTACGCAGTATAGATATGTTAGCGATGGTTTCTTCAAGTATAACAGATAAGTTATTATTGGTGGGGATTTTTCTTTCTACCGCATGGTTTTATGCATGACATTTATAGAAATTTAGGGACTAATCAGATACTCCTGATCTAAATGTTATGGGTTTTTAATTTCTGCTTGCATTTTTCAACCTTCTCTCTACTAGATAAATTATCAAAAAAAAATTTTTCTAGTAATATTAATGAATTTTAGTGCATAGAAAACAGTTATAATATGAATTCAAATGAAATGATAAAATTGCAAGTGGTAAAGTATGGTTCAAATTGATCGTATTTTGATCACATTTATTTGTTATTTAAAAATACTTTCGCATACTTGATTTCATGATTCAAAGAGAAACTAGTATTTTTTGGAAAAAATATAAGGTCATCAGTGAAAGGTCAGAAGTGCGTGTGGAGGGTATTTTTATCAAGATCTCTACTTATGACAGGTTTAACAGACGCAGCACATAAATCAGATGGACAAATCATCTAATTGTTTTTACCCGTCCATTGCAATCTTTCATCTAATCTTACCTGTATATATATATTCCCTGCAGGTAATACTGAAAAATAAGTAGAAATACCAAAAATCTTCGTTATCTTTCATTTATCTAACTTTTCCATGCCGTCTATCCTAATTTTTATTTGATCATTAATATTGATATTATGAATGATTGGTTGGACTGATTGATTATTAAAGATCAAAAATCTGATGAGCTTTCTTGTAATCATGAAAAATATTGATCTCTTGCTTCGAAAAAAATCAACTTTTACTCCAGTGCATGGAATTTTACTTTCAATTCGAAGTAAGAAACTGTTTATTGAATAATTCTCCTGCGCTAATTTTATAATTTTATGACCTTTTTAACGTCATGATTTTTTATTCATTTCACGGATTTTTGCTTAAAGTGAAAATTCATTCATGCGAAATCGGCATTTTTTTCAACTGGCATAACAGAATAGCAGCAGCTTCAAATTTTGCATTTTCTGCTCTTAAAGGGAAGAGATTATGTAGATCATTTAGAATGATTTATCAGGATTGTTGTCCATTAGTGTACTAGCTTTATCAAGCATCTATCTGTTAGTTGCAATTGCATCACTTTTTATACGCATGTAATAATGTTAACTGTGAAGTTTCAATCCAATCGAGACTACTGCTTTTTAATATTTGAAAACGATTTTCAAATAAGAAATGACATGGTCAGGATGTGAGGTCAACAAACAGGTGAAATGTCGAAAAATTTAATTAAGATTGATGAACAGAATAATAGGGTTTGACAAATCATTCAAACTTTTTCCATTTTCCTCTACATTTGCTCTTACCCCTACAAAACTTTCCTTCGTAAGAGTTGTATATATATGCAAAAATTGATAAATATTTCGTTATTTAATTAATTTTACCGACAACTAAATCAATAGATACGTAAATATGGACGCAAGCATAATAAATCGTCTAAAATTTAGAAATATAAACAGTGAAATTGATTCCGAAGTTAAAATATAACTTCAAATTCGTACAACTCAATCAATTAACTAATTAATTAACTGCTTGATTTTCATAGACAAGGAAGGCTATCTTGAAAAGTAATGAGAATGAAAATTTTTGCTTTCTTGGGTATTTCCAGCAATTGATGTAAACTTTATCACTGAAGTATACATTAATATTAATATGGTCGTACTCGCTGTGATCACTTTTTCCTGCATGTTAATCATATTTAAATTAACTTGACTTTTCCCAAACTTCCCCATCTTATTGGTTAAGCTTCTATTGGTCTCCTCATAAATATCCCAGTTGTACTCATTATCCTTTTGGGTCTAGCACATTCGCGCTTCCATCTAAGGCGACTGATCTCATCAGTTAGTTTTAGATTATTATTTCATAGCTATTCTCATTTTCACAAATGTAAAGCAAAAGTACTCGCTGACATTCTCTGAAAAGTTATTCAGAAAAATGGATCCCATTCTGCTTGCTAATAAAGTTGCTTTTAATTGACATTTTGGTTTTTATGAGCTAAATATTTGATTTTTAGTTAATTCCTTGAAATAGTCAGAAATGATCATTTTCCAGCTGTCCAAGCTATTAAATACCAATCTATATATCGTACAGAGCTGATAGTTGTGTCAAGAGAAAATAAATTATGAAGTAAGTGTCATCGTTATAACCAATTATGAGAAAACATAAAGCGGTTAATTACTTCGACACTTCTGAAAAAATTATCCTCCTTTTGCTTATTACTACAGGGGCTGAAGAATTTGCTTCGGCTATTATCTACATACAGAAATCGGAATTACACTTTTCGTTAAATTTAAATTAATGAATAATTCACGAATGTCAATGATTTGTGCAAGTAGTATGCATACTGTAATGACCTATTTGTTCATTTCTTTCAATTAATCAGAAACTAATCATATTGGTTACAAAAATTAATTTACACTATTTGGAGATCAAGCGAGTCAACCCAATACATCAATAACTTGAAATCATAACGAAGGAAGCGATCCAGAGAAAATTACTCTTTAACTAGCTTGTTTTACACTATATAAGTAATACTTCGAATTCAGCCGATTTCATTTTCCATCACTCAGAAATTTTAATGGAGAAAATTAGTGAAGCTGACTTGGAAGTATTTGAATTTGAAATAACCAATTTTTCTTGATTTGAAAGTGAATAAAAGTGCAGTTTAGATAATATTTTCACTTCTCACTAATCTTCGCTCACTCTTAATACTATTCTCTCAATATTCAGATATTTTCCGTCGCAAATTAAATGTATTAATTCTAAGTAATATAATCAAAATCGAAAAGTTGATGCCAAATCTTTGCTCGATTTGAGTTAAAATTCAGTTTTTGAAATCCACTACTAAGAAACTAGGAGGAGAAAATAATACATAGCATGTATTTAAACACAAGTTTTTGTGTAAAATTTCTAAGCAAATAGATAATTATATTAAGTAGTGCGTCAGTTGTTATAGATATCACTCTTATATATTTTTCCTTCAAACTAACTTTTTCAATTTCTACATTTTTTCAAATGTCTTCTTCTTTTACCTTAAAAAAAATCACTCTTCTTTAGCTTTAAGTGTAATACCATAATTTTCTCCTTCGATTTTCGTCTATTAATTTTCACTTTAGAAAATTAAATGCCAACAGCGGTAGCACTTGGATAAGTTCAATGAATTTCTCCAAATCTGTTATTACAAATCCTTTTTAGTGGTTAAAAAATTTAATTTTCATAAGAAAACTATGCAGGATTTCGATTTGCGTCTGAGCACTGTAAACACTTAATTTTTACCACTTCTGAAATAACAATAAATAAATGGAAATTCGATTAAATCGAAACAGGTCAAGATATATAAGAATAATCTCGAATTATTGTTTCCTGAGAGAAAAAGGACGCAAAATTTATGGCGAAAGAAAGATGCAATTAGTTGGCAGTGTTTGCAATAATGAAATAAGAATTAGGCATTTTTTGAAAGTACTTGGTATTAATCTCAAATTTTTTAAAACTACATTCATTTACTTCAAAGTATTACACCTCGCTTTAACAGACTTCTCCTTACTGACTGTATTCGTTTGTTATTATATTCTCTCAAAATGTGTAATCACCGAAAAATTCTTGCAAATGCAGCAATTCATAGTTAATTTTGAATAATTTGTCATATTAAAAAAATTGAAAGAATCCCGCAGCGATGGAAGACGAAGTTTCATGCGTCATTTAAACTTATGATTATGCAAGCCCACTAATGAAAAAATAGTAGGTGAATGAGGAGAGAAACGGTTCTGTACAGTAAGATGGTGGTACTGTGATCTGCAACTGGAATAGTATAAATGAAAGTGAAATAGAGGGAGCAGGAAGAGGGAAGTAAATCAGGGTAGCATAGACAACACAAGAGTAGGACTTGAGTGGATCAAGATGGATTGGATTGCTGCACGCAATTGAGGTGTTTGTAAATACTATCATTGTAAGTTTAAGAAGGCAGTCTGTACACGTCACTTGAACTCAAGTATTAGTGATGACTTGTGCAAATATTACAACCTAATATTTATTGTTAACTGATTTCATGCAATTCATCCAGTCTTTATTTTTCCAGCAAAGGAATTGAGAAAATGGATTGAAATATGGAAAGCTATAAATTATGATCAGTATTCAAATTGCGTTACACCGCGATTCTTGCTTTCCGCAACCCAAAATTATGTCGTAAGAGAAGCAAATGTATGATGCCTGAACGAAGCACGCTAAGTTATTCGTATAGTAGCGAGCAAAGAAGTGTTGATATGGAAATGATCAATTGCATATTTGTTCGGCAACTGGAGAGAGGAGAAGAAATGAGATTGACTCAGTCGGGTGCTGCGTTGTACCGACCACAAATTTTTGTCATCTTTTGTACAGAACGCGTTTGAAATCTTGCCTGAAATGATGCGGAATGCTGGTGCTATTGGGTCGTCACGTCGCATCGTGTCATGTCGTGTCACAATGCGAAATGCAAGATGTTACAGAAATAATGAAGGAAAGAAGAGAGGGGTAGAGAAACGTGAAAGGGAGTAAATTGTGATCGCTTATTGCATGGCGTCAATCATTTATCGTATCTCTTATTGGAGGTGATGCTGTACGCGTTTTATGAGGAGCAGAGTAAGGCGTACACACTTACAGATGAGACAAATGACAATATGAGGAAGTGCGGAATGCGACGTACAAGTACCAAAGAATGTAGTGTGTAGCTAGCTGCAGTAGTGCTAGTTCTTAATTAGCTGACGAGGTCTACTACAAATTTGTTGCTTATTTGCATACCTTTTTTACAACTTTCGTGCCACTCGCTTCCCAGGTAAGGAAAGTGAAATTGATTGTAACAAAAAGCGAAAGTAAACTTCTCGTTGAATTAGCCCAAAACTTTTTTTGATGAAATTGGGTTATTGATTGATTCGAGAAAAGGTTGTGCTGAGTAACAAATCATTACACTTATTGCCTATTTACCTTACCCGTCTGTGTATACACACCCACCCACCCACCGATAGAAAACTTGCGAGTTATAGATGGATGGTGGTGGTAGGCGAGAGCAGCAAATTCCACACCAGCACACCAATATGTACGCATACTCACACACATACACACACACGAACAGCAGATGTGTACACATATACGCAGACGTGCACACCCATACATTTGTTACCAGACAGACCCAGACGAGTAGCTCAAGCCCATTACACATGCACTCTTGTGCACACACATACATACACGCATGTGTATAGAAACATGTGTGTGCGTCTTTAAGGGATGGTCTACATGGTTGCGGAATCGTTTATAAAACGAAAATATTTCTAGTTGTGGACGATGCAATTTTCGGAGGGGTTGAAAGGTAGGGGGGGAGTAGGTCCCGCTGCACAGAAGTTGCAAAATTCAGAATGGTTGGAATTTATGGACATTGTATATTTCAGTGCAGATTTTGCGGTGCCAGGTTTGCATTAATCGCTTCTGTATTTAAACAAAGATATCTAGTCATTTATGTACTGAATTTGAGCAAGTGATAAGTATTTAAGATACGAGTTGTTCATGATAAAGAATGGGACTAGAAAGTGGTTTCTGTACATAGCGAAACCAGATTTCCTGAGATATAAATGTATATTTAGATTTGATTTGTAGTGGTGTTTTATTTCAGAATTGTTATGTATTTATTAAGGGATGAAAATAAAGCTTTGAATCGGTGAAAACCTGAAAACAACTAACGATACAAATCTGGAAAGTTGTAATTTATCTCTGATCTCTATCTTTTTAGCATTTTAGCTATTTTTTGAATCCTTCAAGTCCAGTGAAGTGGATATGCGCTAGGATTTCTTCTCGTCATTCTGCTATATCAGTAAAATATTCTCTGCATTCCAACCGACGCTTATTTCCATGTTGTAACATAAAATGATCCAATATTTTATGATAGTTTGAATTAAATTCTCAGCTATTTTTTTTTGAAGGTGTCTAGGATTTTTGAGTAAGATATTGCGAAGGTAAAGTCCCAAAAGCTGGAAAGTTTGAGCAGTTACGAAAATATTCGCATTCACATCTCAAATCTCACTACAACTTGCATATTGGTTGTGAGAAAAAATTTGTGCACGGAATAGGGTGGTGAGGAACATCCAGAAGATTTTTCTATCAAGCATGTTGGTTTTGTCTCAACTTGATTCTCTTCCAGTAAGTGTCATATTTGTTGTTGTTGTGAAATATTTGGCAGGATGATGATGATAATAGTAGCATAATGAAAGTAGCACAACAATGATATTAGTATGGATTGCATTTCTTTATTTCGCAGTTTCTTATGGTATTTTTAGTAAGGTATTGCATTCGCAAGTATTGTTAAGCATTCTAATTTTGATCAGTGATATGCTGAATTTTCCGGTGTAATTTTTTCCTCTGCAATTAAATTCATTCATTGGCATCAGGAAGTAGGTAGTATTTCAAATATTTTAAACAACCTTACGTACTATTCTTTCTTGCACCAAGAAAACTTTTTCTTACACTCATCTATTGCTTTTGATCATCTATCTATCCAATTATCTATTTCTTTCGGTAGAGTTTTCTTATCAAATTAATCAATTTCAGTCATGTCGAGAACCACTTTGGTGTAGTGGAGTGTAGTGTCATGTGTAAAGTGCGTAAAAAGTGTTTTTTTAATTAAACGTAACTAAACTATTCTTTGATTATACCCAAATATTTTGATCAATTCCAAAGTATTTAATGTTTCTAGAAGAAATATTATGGACATTTTTCACGTGACTTTTCTTAAATCATTAATCTGAGTATTATCTTTTTTGATCGCGAAATTCCCGTAAACGACAGCTGCTACTACTTTTATTTACTTTTTAAGAACATTTTTACATTGATGAAACTGTAAAATTATTGCAGTTCCATATTTGGTTCCAAAAATTGCCCTATTTTGTGTTTTTATTAGCAAATTCTTTATTGGGATATACGATAATATTTATTACTCTTGTAAAATTTATTTGTAATTCATCAATATAAGAAACCATAAAAATTGTACTATTTCACTGGTCTGCTCATATATGCAACTAAATTAACTAAATTACGTACATACATCATCGTTCTATGTTAAAAAATAGAATTATTTCTGTTTCTTGGGATCACTGTGAGCAGCGTGCTTTTTTGAATAATGTGAGCTTCGTTGAATATTATGTTCACTCATTTTCCTGTAATTTATCATCATAATGGAAATTTTAGATGTTTATCAAGAAATTTAGTACCAGAAAAACAGAAATTCTGAATGGCAAACCTAACAGCTGCACAGAAATAATTTTCTTAACGTTTTTCGGATTGCTAAGTTAAGTTTTGCAAGTTATCTTTGAATTATTTTAATCAAAATAATGGGTACAAATAATTTAGTCCACTCAGCAAGAATGCTTGTAATCTATACCAATATTGGTTTGTTGGCAGTATGTTAACATATGGAGAAGTAAAGTAAGTAGTAACATATTTAGCTGCTTTCATTAGTGTTGGAATTTTCATTCATGAGATTAACATATCATTTGCAAGATTAGAATGTCCAATTTATTTGGAAAGCGTTAATTTGCTTTTTATATTGCTGTAATTCCCAATTTAATATTTTTATGATAAATGGTAGTTAAAAAGCGACATTAAATTTTTGATCAATGCCTCTTCGTTCTGTCATTTTTTAAAATATATCATTTACCAGACAACCTCGTGTATAATTTGCTGACAGTAAGTTTTTTTTTAAGTTAGTTTATTTTGTGGATTAGCAGTACTTAATTTTTTTTGTGAGATCGCTGTATACTTTTGCAGTTTTATATCCTGTTTTGTATTCGTTTGACTGTATTGTATGTATTCATATAATTCTGCTTTATGAAGTTTTCAACTTATTTGGTTGTAATAATTGTTTTATAAAATTTAGTGAATTTGTGCTTCTAATGAAAATACGGACTTCATTGAAACCATTTGTATCGTTTAATTTCAATTATTAAGGAGCTGAACGTACCGTTATACTACCTTTTTTCTTCTGTGATTTGAATCATGAAAAGAATCTATCATTTTTTTTGTTATTGCAGTCGCATTTTTTTCACATTTTCTCCTACTCATCTTTACTACTGGCGATTTTTGTGACAGTTTCTTCTATATGTCAATTGTCACCACTTTCGAGTATTCATTTTTTTTTCTTTTTTTTTCCTCCAGAAGCTGCAGCAGTGGTTAACCTTGAGACGGATGTACGTGAAATCATGTCGTAACATATTGAATTCCATGAGATCACGTTACATCCGTCTCAGTGTAGTAACCTAAGCGTACCACCTAAGTAGCAACCGTAAAAAAAGAAGCATTTGCCAGCGGTATGAATAAATGACAGGCTTTGAAGATCTATTCATGCTGCTTTTTCATGTCATGTCTACAAAGGTGAAATTTCTTCATTCTCAGTGAAACTGATGAGAATGACTACATTTTGAGGAAAATTAATGTGTAAAAAGTTTTCGTAAGTGCATTCTGAATCATAATTTCAGTCATTATCGTGAACAGACAGGTAAATGCTGTTTATTCTGCACTTTATTTGTAACTAGGGAATATAATCCGTTTCAACAATAACCCAGCAATGCACTAGATGAAATAGATTGCAGATGAAGCGGGTAAATAGGGTGTGTATGTCGGTCAAAAAGTTCTGAGTAAATTGACCGATATACATTCTTGTAGATACGTACACACACACAAGCATTCTTTTACTTCATTTCAATTTACCATAAAATTCTGATCTATCATAAAAAAAGAAAGCGCAAATGGTAAGAATGAATTTTGAATATAATTTACTTCATATTTGACGCACATTTTAATTAAAACAAGGATTGTCGAAGACTTTCACGGACCCGAAATAATAAATTTAGTGTAGATAACATCTGAGGAAAATAGAGGCATTATTATTATTTCTTAGAGTAATCGTGCCAAAATTTCAAGAATGTAGGTAGCATGAGTTCAGATGTAGCTTAAGTTCATTGTATTAGAAAATATTTATATTTTCCAACATCAGTGACCACCATTTTTGTCGTCATTAACGCTCAAAATTTTGTGTATTTCAGCAATATTACTGCTTATCATCTATCTGTGTCTTACTAGATATTTTTCGTTGCAGATGAATTTTTTGTTGGGAGATCAAAAATCAGCCTTTTGTGCTTCTCATTTTACCAACATTCATCATATAATTGTGGTTTTCTCAGTTTATCCTTTCTTTCGTAATACTCTCTATTCATGGTAATTTTTCAGTTTTGGATATATTTGAGCTGGAAATAAGATTTCCAAAATATGAATGCACAATCGTAATATATAGAAATTGTATAATTTGCATAATGATTAACATGTAGTAAAGAACTTTTTAAATGTAATTTTACGTTTTATTGCTCTGTAATGTGTAAAAAAATATAGGCGATAAGTAAAAATAGATTTCGAATATGCATCAAAAATGATTGTTACATATCTTCGATACATTGTATACGTAGTTGACGGCTGTCTGCGGTCAATATTTTTCCATTCTACCATTTCTGTTCTAGCCTTTCTATAGATTTACTGATTACACTTTGACTTCATTTTTGTATTTTAAATCGGTTTGAGTTCATGAATGTATGAATTAATGCTTTGCAAATTTACAAGAATTTAGACGAATTGAGATGTTTACTTTGAGACTGGATTATGTTAAAAAATAAAGTTGTTTGATCATTTATTCTGTAAGAGAAGGCATACAGTTCTTCAATGTCATTATGGTATGACAAATATCTTCAAACTAATTGAGATAAGATCTTCCAATTAATGCGAAGATTGGGATATTTAATTATTATTATCTTCATTTGCAGAGTTTGCATCATTGATTCAATATCGGTTTTTGTTTAATATCAGTTCTCATCTCTGTGCTAGTGGTTTATTAATTTTCAGTAAATTGCTGGGACTAGATTTATCTCTAGCTTTGAAAAGCTTATCATATATATAATTTCAGAAATGGTCCTGCAGACATTGATGAAGAATTTTTGCATTGTTGCTGTGGAAGATTGTTATGTCGTCTGCTTTTATGCAGTGTAGGTTGATGAAATGAGCAAACATCTGATAGTCTGTTGGAGATGGCTTAGTTTGTCTGAAATGAAGATTGAAAAGGTAGTAGACGTGCATTATGTGTTGACTTAAATTATTTACTGAAAAATTTGTGATAACTAGAGGAAAAATATGCCAACTATTATTTCTAATATTGGATGAAATTAG
Organism: Thelazia callipaeda; assembly: GCA_900618365.1. Taxonomy (NCBI): domain Eukaryota; kingdom Metazoa; phylum Nematoda; class Chromadorea; order Rhabditida; family Thelaziidae; genus Thelazia; species Thelazia callipaeda. The sequence goes on from UYYF01000092.1 coordinate 20,793, forward strand.
TTGCATGTTTCAGTCATTGTTCTTAGATGCAGTAAAATTTGTTGCGAAGTGGTGATAACGATCGATGATTAATGTGTAGCAATAACTATCAGTGAAGGAGCCTTATATTTAGCTGCTTGGCAGAAAGTTGAAAGTAAGACATAGTATCTCAGGTGATTTGCTTTTTTCAAGTGCAAATGCAAAACGAAAAAAAACATAAATGTTATCGTGATTTACGAGATCTGTGGTGTTTGGTGTGTTACAGTGTTTACAGTAGTTGTGTGGAACCTAGTTTGTGTTTATATTGATTATTTTTTTCAAGTTGCACGCTCAAATTATGTGTTGCATTTTATTCGTTAATATTCAGCATTCCTCTAGGCTCTCTCTACTTCTGTATGTATTCATATATTTATATGTAAAACGTGTTTTAGCTGCTGCACTTTTTTGTTCGCGTTCCAGTGCACTCTTTTCTTTACTTATGAATCCTACATTTTGCTCATAATTTGAGAGTAACGTTTGTTGCTTGGTTGTTTGTTTTGTCTGATTATTGATTTGATTGCATCGTTTACAGTTATTGTTGGTTGATGTTGATATTGAGGATGGTGTGTAGATAGATAGATGTTCATGTGCTTGCTAATGCTGAACTGCAAGTGACTGCTATAAATTGGCACGGAAAAGCATCGCTTTACTAATAGTAGAAAAGAAAGCGAAATGCGAACTTCAAGAGTTTTTGGTATTTGTGTCTGTTTGCTAGTTGGTGGTTGCTGCTATAACCAGCGGACATTGCTTGCTGCAAATTATACTGATAGTATGTTTATGAAGATGATTATAGTGCTACTGCGGGAAATGTTAGTGTTAATTTATTTCTCATGTATTATAAGTAGAACGTTTTATCTAAATACTATTAGTGTCACATCAGTAAACCTTTTATTCCTTCGTTACTTGTATTTGCTTTTTCAGGTTTCCACACCAGAAGGAATGACGGAAGTATATTTCATGCGCTAACTTTACCGAGTGTTTTGCTAGAGTATTACCTTTGTAGTTGTTTGATCAATAAACAGACAAACCAAAGTTTGCACCTTGTTTGGTAATTTGTTTGCATCTAATGATTATTTTACGATATGTCATGTGACTTCATATGTACATTTTTCATCTCGATTTCATGTGTCGTCACGTGGAAATCTGGTAGAAGTGATCATCAATACGGATGTGCTTGTATATCATGTTGTATATATATCATGAGATCATGCCACATCCGTCTTGACGGTTCTCAAATAAACTTTTGAAACTTGCTTTGAACCATTCGAATTGCAGTATTCTTTATCTGTTCTCATAATTGCTTTATCACTGATCAATTTTGAAAAGTTACAGAACTTGTAATAATTGTCCATATTAAAACTCTTGAAAGTGTACAACACTATTCTATACTAACTATGAAATTGTCCATCTCCTTTGTTCTACTGTGGTGAAGTGAAAATTAATCAGAATAATATGAAATACTATAAAACGGGTTTCATGGTGATTGCGATTAAATTTTTCTACAAATTGTGTGTCTGATCAGTATCTTACATTCTATCTAGTTCTATCTAGCAAAACTTTGAGGATCATGACATTTCTTATTCTGTTGTGCAGCTATAGACAAGATGAGCAAACAGGCTGGATAAATAACTTTTGCGTATCCTATTTCCATCAATAAAAGCAAGTAAGTTTCAGCTGTAAATAATAAAACTATATGAAAAATGAGCAAACTTTCATTCCATTTTCCTTTCTCATCTGTTTGCAAGGAATGATAATTGATGATCTTGCATTAAACCAATATATGTTGAGAAGTGAAATATGAAAATGTAATGAAGATAATTTGATTTTTCTTTTTGAAGAAAGTTTAAAAGTAAGCTAGAACTTGTTGACGCAGATAACGACGAATGTAATGTTTATTTTAGCTGGTGCTGATACGAATTTTGTTTTTCAGTTTTCAAATGTTTGGGCAAAATAATTTTTTCTGTTTGTTTTCATTCTTCAAAATGATTTCTTTTCTCGTACGCCTTACGAATTTAATGTCAATTGCTGAATGAAATTTTTGCCAACGAGAGCTAAAATGTGGTGATCAAGATGGTAACAGCTGTTTATACGCTGATAATATTAGTACTGACAATAACAGTATGAGGAATAAAGCTGTTTCAAGTATTGCATTTTTAGAAAAGTAATACATCATTCAGTAATGTAATTGATTCACGGAAATCAATAAGACAGTCTTGAAGTTAGAGAAATATCATTCAAAGAAGATGAGGATCACTGCTCATATTGCTGTTGAGTGTTAAACTTCCATATTGAATAATACTTAAGCATTAATTTGAATTAAATTGAAATTGTCTTCTGCTATTTTTGGATTTTTAATCTAAGAAGTGCCTACAAGACTGATAGAAGCGTAGAATAAAGTACAAAATAATTTGCTATCCTTAACTTTGAATTGCATGAGATGATAATAAGAGTGGATGGAAGCATATTTCAGTTATTCAACTTTTTTCGAAATTTGAATTTCGTTAAAGTAACAATTGAAAAACATTATATGATGTGAACAAATGAAAAATCATTTCAGCAATGAAACTAACCCCTTAGTATTTCATCCGTTTACATCTATTACGGTTAAAGACATACTTCCTCAATCATACTTAACAAATTATAAAAAAGGCGCGGTTGCTCATTTGCTTATTAACAAAGTTATAGGAAAAGGCAGTGAATCGGTGCCAATTAAAGCTTTCATTATTTCATTGCAGAATTGCATAAACACTTCAATAATAACCTCTTTTGAAAATTTAAATATACGAAAACAATTAGAGATAATTTCTTGAACGGTAGCGTAACATACATCTTTTGATTTGTTCTGAAGACATTACTAAATTAGCTTGTGTACAGATTACCTTAAAATTTTTCAGATCATTTCGGTTCATTTCTGTTAATTTTATTAAAAAAAATTTTATGCTATAGCTCAAATAGTTATTTTGCTGAAGTATTGCTGTAATGTTTTTTATATGATTCTAATAAAATGTATTCAGGAAATGATTGGGTAAGTATAAAAAGACGTCAAAATGAAGCAGAGGATTGAACAATCTCATAATGTAGTAGAAAATTGATTTAAAATGTAAGTTAGCAATTCAAGTATTCAACAAGCAATTGATGTTAGATCAAAAATCTGTGGTTTTTATTCACAATTTTTTAATAATTATATCACTATCTCGCTTTTCAGTCTTCTATCTTAGTTCAGTTACCTTTAATGTAAACAAATTCGGCAAATCTGTAACGTACAAAAAATCAAAAGAGTAATTTCCAGCGAAAGAAATCACAAAATATTATCTTATTGATTTTTTTAACATATTATAATCAAACATTTACTATGATCAAAAACAAGATGTTACTTTCTTTGATCAATTGATGTTAGATCAAAAATCTGATTAATAAAATGATTGAAGAATCACCATTTTAAATTAAATCTGATGGATAAACTGATAAATTTTATCTGATTACTTAGAACATATATTGCTGATGTTACATTTATACTGTCCTTTTCCTGTTTTATCTCATTTTTATTCGAAAATATGACTACAAATAGCTTAATATCCGCAATAATTATAACAATGGAAAACAGTGTAAAAAAGGATAATAATAAATTATTATTATTATTATTTATTATTAATTACTGATTACTGACTATTAGTCATTGATTATTATTTTTAATTATTAATCGCTATTATTATTAATGTTAAGCGATTCTCGGTTAACATCGAAAATTAATTTTTAGTGGCCAAGTTGCATTTTTTAGTTTTCTACTATGAAAAATGAGCTTGAAAATGAAATTTTCATTCCGTAAAAATCGAAATGTGATAGTTTGTTCAATTTGGCTTATTAGTGAACTGCTTTTTGCCTTTCCGTTTACAGTATAAGTGACCTTTCCGTTTATAGTAATTTTTTACTCAGCGTCATTTACATAATACTAAAAAATATGTTTCTACACTTGAAGGTGAATATTTCGATTATTTTGTTTTTCATAAAAAATATTTGTGTACTACACTTCAACTAGTGAAAATTAATATTTTTAGATAGTAGTAATCACTGAGAAATTGATTTATTCTGCTCAGTTCAAGTGCATAAAAAGTTTTTTGCTGTCTCTAATTTGCATATTAATTAAGCAGAAAGTTTTATTAGCCAGCTAAAGAGCATTTTGTGAGTGCATTTTTCTCACACATATTTTTGTGCTTATCATTTAAATATCAGAATGTAAAAAGTGACCACAACATTTCAATTCAATTCTAATGTTGCTCAAAAAAGCAAATGCAATTGTCACATCTTTTCAATGATTAACAAAATAAATTCATTGCATTGTAAAATGAAGCATACCAAGCTTGAAATCTTTTCTTAAAAAATTTTCTGCATCCAAGCAAAATCGAAAATATTTTAAAAGTTCTGTTGAAACTGCTTTTTTTTAAACAAAGTTTCATGAGCTGAACAAATGCTTAATTGTTTGAATTTTTTTTTAAAATATAACTATAGTAAATTTTGTGAAAAATTTTCAAATAATTTATCATTTTAAGCTAAAATAAATACAACTACAAATATTATAACTTCGTCATCAATACAACCCTCATTTTCTGCATAATGGAAATTTTTTTTGCCTCTCATCTGCTTGCTTATCACTTTTTTTTATTACAGTACTTTGTTATCAGTGTACATAGACATCTCTAGTACTAGCAATGTTATTATAATAATTTGGCTTGTATTATCAGTTGCAGCTAAATGCATAGCGGTATGCACAGTTTTCATGAGCAGCCTTTTCACGGCAGCACTCTGTGGAAACTAAATAATTACATTGTTGATATTTCAAGACTATAATAGTAAATAAGAACAAGAAAGTTATTAGTACTGATCCTGAGAATGGCAATTAACGTTGATTGCTCAGCAAGAAGAATATATTTAAATGTATTATTTTCAAGCGCAAACCAACAATTTTAATCAAAAAACAACAAATCTCATTTGAATTATTGAATTTTCAGATAGTTATGGAGTTAGAGAAAGACTTAATTAAGTAGTTACAAAAATTACTAAATAGAATGAAGTTTAAAATTAAATTAATAATGAATGCTTCAAAAATTTTGAAAATCTATTTGCTTACATCGAAATGATAGAATTATGAAACAAATAAACTTTTCAAATTTAAATTCAATGCATAATTGTGAAGTTTGCAATTGGGTTAATAGCAATGAAGTACCATTTACAATCATTCAGACATCTCTCTCAGTGGTACTTAAATGAATCTGATAACTTTTTAGTGGTGCTAAGTCTCAAAAAGTATATGGAGGAACGAGGCATGCTGCTTCAATTGCAAGTTTCTTCAAGAACTCGGATTTTCTGATTTCCTTTAACGACTTGTGAACCCTTCATTTTCTCAAATTGCAATTAAAATAGTTAAAATTATAATTTATAACTGCTACTATTCATAATCGGTATTTTAGGCAGTTATTCCAAACTGCTTTGATTAAGCCCAGTTAATAAGGTATATAAACATGGGTCTTTTCTGTGGATCTTTTGAAACATTCTGTTTATCGTTTATACATATTTGGAAATTCTGAAATAAAAGAATAAACTTTCACTTTCATCAAAGTATCTATCAATTTAGTTATTTTGCCTAGGAAAATAAGATTATTCATAATGCTGTAGCTTTTTTTGTTTAGTATATGTTTTTATTGAATATCAATGTCAGTCGTCAAATTAATATTTAAAACAGCATTGATATTAGTTACAATACGAACTGATCTAGGGTCAACAGCAATATTTACCTTCATAGTTGACATAATTTTCATTTTTTTTTTCAAAGTACTGAAATATATACATATTCAATCCGAAAAAACAGGTCGGTTTAGGTTATTATTTCAACTAACCTTAATTTGGCATCTCATTTGTTCAGTCAATGACAAAAAACGTGTAAAAGCAGCTCAATAAATTTGCAGCAAGTCAGTAGAACGAGACTGCAGCATAATCAGCAACAATATATTTGGAATTTACTAGTATGTTTACTAAGTCAAACTTTTGCAGTATGTTGCTATCAAGTTCAACATAAATTTGTTTATATTTCAGTGATCAACAATTAGTAACCATTTTATGTAACAGTACTAAATTTTTTTTAAGAGTTTAGAAGTTACTGTAGCAGCCAGAACTCAAAATTTTAGAAATTGTCTATATTACATCCAATCATTTCTTCACTATATACGCATAAGTTTCCTTTAACATTGTTTGAAGCCATTGTTAACATTGTTTTATATGCTGATGTCTTCAGAAAAAGTTCAATAATCAATTTTCTTTTGAACAAAATTACGCAATAGTAGCCTATAAAGGATTTTTCTAGCTCTCAAAGGTACCACCACATTTAAATCTCAAAGGTACCATATTTAAATAGTGATTAATGCTTCATCCCTTCAAAGTTTGCATCATGACTTGAATGAACTAGTTATATGTTTGGTCATATTATAAGAAGAATAAATAATTTGCATACTGAAACCAAAATGAGACTCAAAATTTGTTGCTACAAAAATTTTACAAATTGCAATCCTTAAAAGGCTATTTTTGATATTCTTTTAAAGTATTATCACAACTTTTATTTAATATTATCCTCATCTGAAATCAAATTAAAATAATATAAACATTTTTTCAAAATTTAACAATTAGTAAAGGTGGAAAAAAATTCATTATGCTTGTTAAATTTCGCATGTCCATTTTCAAAAACAGTTTTTGCAATCATTTTTCGATACTTAACAGTTCACATCATGGATATAAAAGATACTCCAAAAAGAAATCTGGTAAAAGGAAGTTTTAACTGAAGGTTATCAGTATTGAATCATAAAACATCCTTAAAGTGATAAATGAATCTAGATGATCTAAAGTGCAATAAAGATTAATTTTCGATGTTTATTCATCAGTGAAAATTCCTGATATACTTTCAATTTCATTCTTTATTAATTACGACAAAATATTGGCCATAAAAGTTATTATTTCCAGTCTCAGAAGCTCTAAAAAAATTCTTCCATTTTATGTTTTTGTTTTTCTTCAATTTTGTAATATTTTCTCAAACATCTTAATTTCAAAATACGAAAAATAAAAGATCGATGTCAGTTTATTAAAAAATTCTTAAATTTTCTAACAAACTATATTTTTTCATGGACATTGTAGCTTGATAGAAAAGTAGAGTACAATAAAAATAAAGAATTTTTAGGCACATGGCTATTTCTGTTTGACACTGAAGTTTTATAAGGTTCAAATTATGTAACTGAATAGTTGTAGAGCACTCAAAGATGACATCATTTTTTTTCTAGAAAATCCCAGAAGACTAAAAGCAGCAATAATAACAAGAATAGAATATTGACAAGTACGTGGTTTTAATTTTACACTCTTAAAGTAGCAAGTTTTGCAGTGTAAGCTATTACATGCTCGAGTTAAAAATCTGGCAATATTAGTAATCCATAAGCTTTTGATGCCAAGATATTCTCTGAGGGATTCTGCGTCGAATCTTGCATTTAATACATCTATAAGCAACGTATTTGATTGATGACTTCGAAACTTCTAGTTCTTGTACTAGCACATCCTTTTATAATCCGATTCTTATTTGAGGAGGAAAAAATCATATAAATAAATAAAAGTGGATAGGGCAAAAAATCATATTGCCCCATCCACTTGTATTTATTGTTCGTCCATTTGCTATCAAAGACAATATATAAGGATAACAGAATTTTAAAAAATGTGGAGCTTAGTTTCGTTTTTGCTTTCTTGGTTCTGGCGCTGAATCGCATTCTGCACTCTGGCTGTACTTGTCCCGCGCTCAGATTTGTTACGCTCACCGTTTTTGCTTCGTCCTCGTGGAATCCATATCGACTGTCGAAGGAGATGCTTTCGAGCGTTGTTTTGAGAACTATCGATTGAATGTATGCCTCGATGTGATCAGACATACTGATCTCCTTCGAATAGCGTTTATATATATGTAATTATGAGATCATGAGATTTGAAACCTCTTAGAATGGCAAGAACATGTAAACATGTACTTCATTACAAAGATGCCGCATTAGCAATAGGAAAAGTAGACAATATATCACCATTTATATGGGTACAAGTCATTTCTAGGCTTATTGTCTCCGTGAAGGATATGAGGAAGTACATAGTGATACCAAAAGAGCTGACTTCGGTAGAGTACGATAAGAGTGCCAGAACACATCCGACGTGATAATCAAGAACGCAGAAGAGATGATTAACCTTCGAGCAGCTGCAAAACATTATATATATGTTTAATCCATTTTTTATTTTTTACTCAAATCTTTTACTTAATTGAAAGAGTAAAAAATGGGTAAAAGATTTCAAATACATTAGAAACATATGAACTTAGTAAAACATTGTTTGAGGAATCAGTCGGTAAAGACGTGAAAAAAGTTTATGTCAAACTGCCATGTTGTAAGATTTTGACTAAAAATAAGCAAGAATAATGCTCATTATAGCTTACTTTAGGTGCAAGTTGAGTTAATTAATCAGCAATTAGAAGTGATTTTTAAGTTTGAAAAACAAAAAATTAATTTCATGAAAATTTTAAATTTTTGCTGCTTGTGCAATCAATTTTTTACTTTGAAAGATTGAACCAAGTGTGCATATATTAGTTGACCTTCGATCACATTCAGGTTCACTTAGTAGAAAGTAAGCGTAATCCGAGTAATCCTACCGAATTCGATGATCGAAGCGGATTACTGACAAATGAATTAAGTATCTATTCAGCGAATGAGCAAAATTAATACAAGGTGTTAAAAAGGTAGATAATTATAATTTCAAAATTTTCTTCCATTCAGATAAACTGGCAACACTTCAAGTAAAATAATTCTGATTTATTTGAACGAGCGTTTAGTTAGATTTTTATTTGCGATCATCAAAATTGGTGAAATATATGAATAATTTGACTTAAGAGTTTATGTTAGCATGCAATATGTTGACAATTAACGACAGTTCACTTTGTCATCATTTACTCAGTTTAAACAGAGATTATTATACCGATAATACTCTTATCTCATCCTTATCTCATACTATGATTGCTTTGTTTTTGCAGTCTTCGTGAAAATTGTTTATAACGATAGTTTGTGTGATATATTACAGAAATATTTAAGTTCTCAAAAATGTTATTAATAGGTTCAAAATACGCTACTTTCAATTTCTATTTATTCATTTTTTATTGGTTAAGAAATTTGTATAGTAGCAATGAAACCTTTTCATATTTGCAGCCTCTTATGTTCCATTTAGCAAATTTAATTTAAATGATTTATCACCAAAAGTTTAATTTCCAAATTTCTTACTGCTAAAATGAAATCCTTCTGAAGTGATCTTTGCTTTATTCATCAAAGTTAGTTGGATAAAAGGTCATCAAAGTTTGGAAGAAAGGTGAGATAGAAGCGCATTTGTGTAACTCATTTATCATTATAACACCCAGCAAACAAATCCACGATCCGTCTTTCTGTCTTATATCAGTGTCAGCACTTTCACCTTATCAATTCACCAAGATAAAACTTTTAATTAACTTTCTCTATTTTTTAAGCATAATAGCTGAGATCAATCGAATTTACTTTAAAATTTAATTAGTTCACTGCGATTTTTAAAGGCATCTTAAGAATGCAAATCATATAGTATCAAAATTTCGCCATGAATTAAATTCTCTATCTTAATTTTGCTCTTGAAACAAATATGTTTTTTCGGTTGTAGTCTTGAATAAAGCACTCACGTTTTGATTCAACTTAAATTGGAATCTATTTTACCACATTTTCAGCAGAAGAAAAACAATTTTTTAAGGTGAATAATTTCAGAAACCTCAGAAATCTCAGGGAATGAGAAATAATGCGGTTTGAAAATTCCGTGACTAGCAAATCAAATTTAGAAAAATAGTTTAAACGTGAAATATTAGTAGTTGGGTCAGGAAAATATGCGTTTGGTTTAATTTTAAAATTTAAAGCGAATTAAAATGATTTTTAAGAGTAGAATTAAAACATGAGTGGGAGAAAATTTATGCAACTAATTATAAAGATTCAAAAGTTAGCCCACGTAATTTTCTTGCAAGAAATTTTGCATAATCAAACATTTAAGTCAGATAAGGTGTTAAGATATCAAAAATAACTGCAGTAAAGACAATCAGAATTTTGTGTATATATGATACTTCATTAGAAACTTTGCTGTATTTGCTTCAAAAAATAAGCAAAAAATTGGTATGTCTAAATGTGGTTTAACTTTTTTCATAATTTCTAAAAATTTCTTGATAATTGTTTCTGTCATTTGAAACTCGTTAATCTATTTTAATAGATAGTTAACCAAGAATAAACTAAATACAATGTGTGTTGAACAATGAAACTATTTATTTATTAAACAAGATTAAATTTTCTTTGGTAGCGTAATTATAAAAAAATTTCATCAAATTTTAAAGTATAAAAGTTACTAATAGAAAGAAAATTCAATTAATATTTTAGACTTTATATCCTTTAGTGTTAACTTGCATAAATTATTGTAGTTCATTTGGCTATTTATTCAGTCAGGATTTTTGTTTCATAAAGTTTAACAAGTATTTTTAGGCGTCACAGAATCACATGAAGTAAGCAAATGTATAATACTAATTAACACTTACTCATTTTAGCAAGATCATAATTAGCATGAACATGACTACAAAAATTATGTACTTTTGTACTCTTTAACGAATTATATCTGAAAAATATTTCTTTAACGTTGTATTTAATTTTCAATTAGCATGATACGATAATTGCTTGCAGTAAGCAAAATAGAGAAAATGAAACAAAGGTTATTAATTGTAGCTGAAATCTCTTTACATTCTTTCTGAATGAACTTATTGAATTCCTAAAATTATTGCGATTTAGGAAAGCAAAGTTTATTCAGCTGATAACTTCATTATATGTTAATTTTTTTAGACCCGTGCGGAAAAAATGAAAATACTGTATGGTAAAATAATACTTGTATTGCTATTTCTTGTGAATAATGATATTTTTGCAAGTAACTACAATAGAATATAGGTAGATAGATTAGATAGGTAGATAGGCAGATAGATAGATAGAGAGATAGATAAAGAAATAAATAGATAATGGCTGCAACTCTGTACTGCTTGCAAAAATTATCAAAAACCACTAATTTTTTCGCTCACTCAGACCTATCTAGGAATCGTTCTCAACCATTGTTGTAAGTAGAAATTCGTTCAGCATCTTATAGCATTAAATTTGGTTATGTACCACCTGCTGACCTGTCCGGTCATCTTTGCAGGAAAAAAGACAACCGTATAAATCGGATCAAACTAATAAAATACCAGTTTTTCTGTAAATAATCTCTCCAGCAGAGAAAATGGTTCTTTGGCAACAGTTTCAGTTTTGATTTCAAGGACGATCTTTTTTCTAGCATTTACTATTATTATTATTAGTATTTATTTATTTATTTATTTATTATTATTATTATTATTATCATTATTATTATCGTTATTGTATTTCTTCCATAAAAGTAAGATTAATCTTTTACAGTTATTTAAGCTGTGTATAATGATGAGTTAAATAACAGCCAATTTTGTTGTTAGTGCATTAATCAAGATAGCTCTGCAATTAAGTAAAACAAATTATTCATGGGGTAATTTTTCATACCTTTTCAAATTTCTTTGTCGAATTTAATAAGTCACTAATCATTTATCAGATTTTTCCCAAACTGACTACTTTTATGAGGTTAAATTTGTCATTTTCCGGGTATAGTTTCACGCTATTTCAGTTGCTATAACTTTATTAAATTAGAAATCTGAGTTTCTTGATATTATTTGAAACAATGAAATTTTTGTATAATATTAGAGTTTAAGTTTTGCATAACATTTTCATGCATGCACTATTTATATTGACAACATAGCAATACTATATTGACTGTAATTAATGAATTCCATCCTAATTATATTAAATATCTGACCTGTATGATCTAGATAGATAAGTAATGAATGTGGTGTCATACTGTTTAACTAAAAAATATACTTACTATATCTATATTTATTTGCTCATTAAGCAGGATGGTAACACTTTCATGCGTGGCCTATGTGTGTGGTTGGTATCCATCATCACATGCTTGATTAGATAGTCTGAAGAATTAATTGTAACGTTATGTGCAGAAGCTATTCATCTACTTTTTTCGAGTGACGAAAATTAAATTAACTTTTAAAAGTTAAAATATAGATACTTTTCGTTCAATTTTCCTCTTAAAATTTAAAGTAAATAGGAGGAGCAAATTTCAGAAGGGTGGGGTTGCAATAGCAGTAACAATCGTAGTAATAGTGGGGATAATTATTAGTCAGCTGAATATATGACCGCGTTTGGTGAAAGACAGCACTGCTGCTGATCAAATATGCAAATTTTTATGGGAGCTTCATGACTAAATGTTTGCATAAAATTATTACTTAATTTTTTTATGAATGAAAAAGCATTAGCAAAATTGTTATTTACCTTTTGACTTTACTTATTAGCTGCTCTAAAAATTTGAATTTAAATTAGTAATATTTGTTGTCTTATTAGTAAACAATTAAAAAGTATTAAAAATTATATGATAAACGTGTTTATCAAATTAAGAGATTAAAAAACTTTGCATTGTATTTAATGAATTTGTCGCGTATGCATCTGATTCATTAACGTTGCTAATATGTTCCATTTTTATTTTTTAATTTCAATGAATTCGTCTTTCCATAAAATGTGCGATTAATTTTGCATTTTTTATAGGATAACATTAAAACAACGAATCTGATACTGATATTGAGAAGTTTTCTTTCTTCATTGTACTATTCTTTGTTAATTAATTTTTTTCTAAACATTTTATCAAAATCATAAAATTGAAAAAGCAATCAAGACAGATCAATTTTGATATTTTTTTATTGAATGGCAAGTCAGAAAACTTATGACCTAACAATCGACTGATTAATTTTTATAAATTCATTTTGCCACTATTCAGTTTGAAGCGCATTTTTTGAATAGCAATAAAATTAATAACCTTAAAAATTCTTCATTTGATGACCACCTCATTGAGCTACTATTAGATTAAGCAGCTGCATTTTATTTTTTTTTGGTTTCATACAGTTTCAATTTCTTGTTTATTCTTGCTTGGCAACGCTATCATTATACAATTTATTCGCCAAACAAACTTCAATCTTTTGCTTGTATAATTTCGGAGAATTTTTATTGTTATCTTCGGATGAGCTAATTTGACTGATAACAACAAGTTATGAAAATTTCCTTGATTTATCTGTTTAAGAGATTACATTCTTCACCCCAACAAAAATGTTTTGTTTTTCCACGAATTTTGCAGAAAAAATCGAACTTTACACAGACATAAATAGCTACATTGGTTATTGGGCTCATTTTTGCTTTCAATTTTACTAACTTTAGTCTTTATCGCTCCTATGCTGGAAATAATGCTATTATTCTGAATAATATTGTCACCACAATATTTTTTATTGCTCATCATACTATTATTGTTGTTGTTACTGGCAGCATTGTCTGATGTCTAATGTTATCACCTTCGCAGATAGAAATAAATTTAAATATATGGCAAAAGATGGTTTTGGCAAGTTTCAGGTTGCACTTAAAATCAGCCAATTTTCTTATTAATGTTTTTTCTATTGTTCAGAAATAATTGGCTCACTTCTAGACTGAACGGATGAATCAACTGCGTAGTAATCGTTGTCCATCTGTTCATCTAATAATAATTATAATTATAATTGTTATTAGTTCTTGTATTGTTGCTGGTTTCTCACCCAAACTAAGGGTTGTTGCTGCTGAAAAAAACAAACATATTGCTAAGAGTCAAAATTGGCCAAATGTAAATGATCAAGAGAGTGAAGCAAGACGTTCAAGACGTCACGGCTTTGATTATTTACAAATTAAAAATTCCAGTTGTCCAAATTACTGCGAATGTGAGTATATCATAAACAATAACAGTCCTGATAATATACCAGAATTTTCTGTATTTTGTCATGAAGGTGGTCTCGAGCAGATTACATTCTCTAAGTTGTTAAAACAAATTCCGAGAGAAGTATCAATACTTGATGTTACGGCGCCAGAAGATAAACCTAATCATCTCCTTTGGGATGATAACCTGAATCAATTGCGACAATTGCGCATCTTAAGATTAGTCAACTGTGCTATACCAGCTATTAGTCGAGCACTGAAATTACGAACCCTAGAAGTACTCGATCTTCGTAATAATAATATCCAACATCTGTCCGTGTCCATATTTTCCGGAATACCATCAATACGAGAGCTGAATCTTGCTGAGAATTTATTAAGTATTTTACCCACAGGTGCCTTTACTTATCTTAAAAATTTGCATACTTTATCATTAGCGCATAATAATATTAGCAAAGTTCCAGTTAATCTGTTACGTGACTTGAACAATTTACGATCGCTCCATCTAGATGGTAATCAAATATCTGTGCAGGAATTTAACAAGCTTTTCGCAGATATTCCAAATCTAAAACAGCTAGAACTTAATGATTGTGGGCTCAGTATTGATCTAATTGATGATTTAGCTTTGGATAAATTCACATCGCTTCATCAACTTGGCCTAGCGGGTAATATGCTTGGCAAAGTGCCGGAAAGAGTGTTACGCAATCGTTTAACCTCTTTGATGACCCTTGACCTTAGTCGAAATGGTCTGGTAGAAATAAGACCCGAAGTATTTGCTAAATCAAATATTAGTCGACTAATACTGGCTGGTAATCGACTTGGAGCAAATCGTAATGCATTATCCGAAAATTCTCTAAAAACTAACACAAAGCTACTTGAATTAGATTTATCACGTAACAATTTTGCTCACTTCCATTCAGGATATCTTGGGATAGTTCGAGAAACCGTGGAAGTTTTGCATTTAAATGGGAACCATATCGCTAGTATTGAACAACAATTAATAGCTAATATGACAAAGTTAAATATTTTGCATTTGGGTTATAACTTCATTGAATATCTACCAGAAAAACTACCAGATGAATTTGCACAATTGACATTTCTTAATTTATCCGGCAATCAACTTTCTTCATTACCAGAACACTCTCGAACAGCGTTACCTCTGCTCCAGAAAATTGATATTTCTGACAATCGATTTGTGTCATTTTCTATTACAATTATTCAACAATTTTTCAACAGCTTGGAAAAAGTTAGTCAACTTTAATTTCCATTAAATTTGGCATTTAATTTGAAGTGTTAAAAAGCATAAAGTCAAAATCAATATTTTTTAATTCATTACTTTCTATGAATAATCAATCATTAAAAATTAGCTGCAGAGACTTTTCTATTTACTTTACTTTTTTTAGTAGCTCCCTATCTAAATTTTGAATACAACTTTGTTGTAGGAAATCCGAAATGGATTTAAAAAAAAGAATGTGAATTAGAATGGAAGTTTGAATGATCTACTGAGAAAAATTGAGCAGATATTTTTATCAATTTTAAGCAAAGTTATTATCAAGTTGAGTTGACCATCATTTTCATTGAATTCGGTAGTTGTTGCAAGACAATATAATTTCCACAATAGCGGTTTGACTGAAACTTTCAAGAGATATCTGAAAGAACTGACTGCTTGACAATCTATTAACAACAAATAATTCAGTAAGTCATTGATGAATAAGTAAATTCTTTTGTCCTGCCGAAGGTCATTTTTGGACCCAAAAAGATTAGATTGAGTACTGAATATTTTCAAAAGCTGAATTGGAATATGGTAAGTAAATCCAGTCATAAAAACGATCTCTTTTCTTGCAAGAAACAAAAGGTATATTGTTTTATGAAATGCATATTATTTTAGACAAAGTTTACATCGAAGATAAAAATTCTGGTTTAGTTCAAAATTAAAATTTTGTTTAATTTAAACTGAAGTTTCTAGATTTAAATATGCTTTTTTAGAATGCAACTCTAGCGACTGGAATTTGGGGTTTGCTAGCAATGAATGTAAAATATTACATCTAATTTTTCAAATTCAATTTTATGTCTTCCAAAAATAAGGAAATTCGTTCGTAAAAATCAACAAACCATAAATATAGTGGAGCAAAATAAAGAATTTCACAGTGTGAGTAAAATTATATTTTTTATGATAATACTAGGGGTAGTTTTTCAAAACTTTTCAATGCAATTCGAAAATTATCTATTTTTAATAATTTGTGTTTGATAATGATCAATGGATCAGATTTAGAATGCAAATAGCTGCAATAATTATGTGTCATAGAAAAAAATGAAGTAATTCGTCTTTGCATTAGACTTCGTGAGTTGATGATTTTTGGCTTTGTGTATTTGAATTCCTAATAAATTCAGTAATGAAATGGAAATTATCCCATGTTTATTTGGAATTATCATATAATTATCATACAACTTATCATATAAAAAGTTATTTTTTATAGAATCACTTGTAAATATGATCAAAAAAATATTATTCTTACTTATAATCTTTGGATATGAATAAAAAATATGACGGGAAATGACTATTATGTACAGAATTAATAAAAAATTCAAAAGTTATAACATAATACGCCCCCTTTGTTTTAGTGCCATGAATGAAACTTACATTTAAATTTAGTGTAGTATAGAATAGAATTTATTTTTGATTCTCTGTTTTGCATATATCTAAAAAATAATCTTTATTTGATGAAAAATAATAAAATGTAAATAGTGAACTATATACCATCAATTTGAATTTTTTCATTAATTAAATTAGTTAAAACACTACATGCATTATTTTCTATAGCATTTTTACAATAATTTAGTTTCATTAATTTTATAGAATGTTGTAATGCTATATTTCTTCACTTAAAGTGATTTTAACAGAAAATGTTAACATTACATGAAGCCTAAATTGAAAAATGATCATATTTTGCTTTGTCAGATACTGAAAGTGAATTAATTTTAAGGTTCAAAAAATTATATAATTTGATGTCTTATTTTGCGGGCGCATATTCAAAAAGATGCTACGCTCACTTCATGAATAGATATCAAAATGTTAGCTTGGCACTATTCTGAAAAGTCATTAATACTTACAACAATTAATTTGTTCAGTTGTTTTATTTTAATTTTGAACCAGAATCCTGTATGCTCCATTTAATTATAATATATTATAGTGTACAGCTGATCAGACCACATTTTACTCATTTCATTACCAATTTCAATTTGCTCTATTAAATTGCAGTGAGTTTCATTTTACGATTAAAAGCTATTTTCGTTATATCCCATTTTCTAACCAATTGCATACTAAATAATATTGAATTTGAGAATTAGCTGTTTTGTTTTCTGGCAATTGTTGCATTCAGAGGATATTTCGCATTATTTTGTTGCTGTTAGCGAAGTTCAATTCTTTTCAGCTAAGCTATTTATCTTTCTAGCTGTTGAACATAGCTAGAAAAAAGTAACAAGCTTAAGCCCAAGTTTTTACAATTTCTCACAAATTATTTCTACTAATGCATCTCTTATCTCCATTTTTCTTGAGCACATATAGCAGAAAGTCCAATAGAAAGTTGCATAAAAATTAAACAAGAAAAAAATCAAACTTTTCCAGATAAATATATGAAAAAAAGTTATCAAAAGATGGGTTAAAATATAAACAGCTTAAATTCTTAAGATATGAAAAGCAAATGCAGGGTAAATGTGGAAAAAAAAGATTTTGTCTCTTTGTTGACAAATTTATAAAATAAAAATTAAGCTGTGTAAAGATGCACTTTCATTTTATATTTGTTATTGTGTCACAATAATAATAAGTTTGAATAGAAAGCAGAGAGGACGCATAGTCTTGAAAATAAACATTAAAACACAAATTGTCATTGATAAGCATAGTTGTTAAGGCAATTATTTTACTACTAATTACATCTTTGTTTTTGAACTTCTTTGCATTTGTTTAGTATGGCTGTAATGGATACAATTTGGACAAAAATTATCAATTGACTTCTTTAATTTATGCGACTTTGAGGACTTAGCTTACATATTTACTTCTTCACGGTTCTTTTCTTCGTATTTCTTTACATATTTCTAGCAGTATTGTTTAAATGATCAGACCAAGTTTTACTTATGATTGGAAGCAAAATTTTTTGTGTCTATGCATTCAAAACTTTTCTGCCAGCCTTCATATTTAAATATCGAATTTTCGCTCTTTGCCTTGGTATGGGCTAATCAGTGGTGATTGAATAGTAAAAGAAAGCTGTTGGGCCGAAGACAAATTATTTCTGATGGTTATTTTTTTGCTCGAAAATGAATAAAATTTAGTTAATAAATTAAAACTCAACTTAAATATCAATATTTTTAGACTACTGCACATAAGAGAGTTTTTTTTAATTTTGCATAAATATTATAGAATATAAAGTAAAATTTATAGAAGCAGAGAATCGAGAATACAAAGCGATTTTTTCTTAAAAAGGATAGAGGGAAAGTTTAATAGAACATTATTTATATTTTATTGTGCCATATTATGATGAGAAGTCTAAGAAAAGCTATTGTTGCTGTTGAAAGCTTATCAAAAGAATGAATTCTGAGGATATTTTGTTTTCGAAAGCTTAAATACGCCAGTTGCAAAAAAACAAAATCTAACTTTTTTTTAAAAAAAGACATAAATTTTTAGTGGACCAATTTCTAAGCAAAATTGTATCTGAAAAGGAACCGAGAAAAGATTTTCAAGATTAATTGTTACTATGCTTTCAAGTTTTTCAAATCTCTAAGGATTATCAAAAGATGGATATATATAGTATGAATGTTTAAAATATCAAAAGTAAATAGAGAATAGCTATAAAACATTAATACACTTTAATTTTTCGCATATTTATTCATTTTTCAAAACCTTCAATTCTCTAGAGAATCTTTATTCAAAAAGCCTCTTAATATTTGCCGAAATCAGAGGTTAAATGTCGATAAAATCAAAAAAAAATTGCTAAAATTGATCCGATTGATCTGATTTTAACTGCAGAGAAGATTTTTAGATAACTTTGAAAAATTTTTGAAGAGAAATGGAAAAGTGGACAGGATGGACAATATCCAATCTGTACTATTTTATAATTTCAAAATAAGTAGCAAAGAAAAGGTAGATAAAGTTTTATTTAAACCGAATATAAATAAAATTTAAATAGTTAAAATAAGATAAATTTGGACCTCTTCTCTTATTAAGAACGATTTACTGTTTCAAACTGTTTTAGTAGTGTCATTTTTTAATTTAGTGCTCTTTTATTTTTATTGCAAAAAGAATGAAATTGGTCAGAACAAGGAAAGTAATGAAATTTAAGCTATTTTTTGTCTGTCAGTGTGTAATATAACCTGCAAAAAATAGCAAACAAATTATTTTTGTGCGTGCTTTCTATCAAAACAACTAGAACAAATTGTAATGCATATATTTGGGATTTATTAGTGAAAAAAAACTTCAACAACAAAGAAATTGGGAATTGATACCAGCAGTGGAAAAGGAATTGAAGGTTGAAGCAAAAAAGACAAATGATAACTTTGATTACCTCACAAACTGAATTGCGAACTTCAGTATTAATTTGATCTTTTGTTTTTAAGTAAGAATAAAAGCTCTGAGACCTCTTTGACATATGTAGTATACTAAATTTTTCAAAGACAAACAAAAACAAAATTATGAATGAATCAAAATTCGATATAAAAAACGATATTAAGTTGGAATTCAATATGCAAAACGTGAAAGACAGGAAGTTGTTTCAGGGAAGAAAAATGTTTGAATAAAACCAAGCAAAAAATCAAAAAGTGATTTTGGTTAGACGCTATGAAATGAAAACACTTTATTTTTTCTATTGGCTATTTTAAATTACCTAATATCCTGAATACCGAACTTCCATGTTTCGAAATTTTTTGAACGTAAATTATCCCCATTTGTCAGTAACTAATACTTTCAAAAAAATTGCAGTTTTTAAAGAAGTTTACTAATGTTAAATGAAAAGCGCAAATTATCATTTTATAAAAAATTTGAATTAAGAAAACCATAACTGAAAATATTGCAGAACTGATAAAAATTATGAAAGTAAAAACGTGCAGAAATCTTTCCCAAGCTGGAAAAATTTGTTCTCTATTTACTCAGTGAATGATTTTGTTTGATATTCACAAATTCTATTCCCATTTGTGTCAGAAAGTATGCACTTGAAGAGTAGAATTTTTGTTAAGAGATCTTTTATCATCATAAAAATATTTTTTCTAATTGTGCTCTTTTCATATAACTTTATTTAATTTCCAGGTTAAGTTTCAAGGTAATCCGTTGGATTGTTCATGTCACGTAGAGGAACTGAAAAATCACTTACTTGACCGTTATGCATATCGGCATGAATTACAATATGAAAGCACTTGTTGTGCCACACCTGAAGAACTGCAAGGAATTCCACTCTACAGGTGAAGTTGAGATTTTTCAATAACTGAATATTAGACACCTATACCGAAAAAGGTACATGAAAATATGTTCAGGTAATTTTTAAATAAGTAGTAAACTTTATCAAAATTATAAAATTTTCCAATTACCACACGAAATAATGTTGCTAGGGAAGTTCATCACTTGTTTTTACAAGTAAAAATTGAATATTTCTTTCAATGATCAGAAATTAGTGTGTTTTTCTGCACAAAAAAGATCTTTTAAATGTAGGAATGCTTTGAAATGAATCATTAATAATCAATATTAATTTAAGTAGACAATCTTTTCAATCAATTCCGTGTTAAAATTTTTTTTTGAATTTTGCTACCTAATCTACAAGGAAGCATATAATAAACAAAATGTTTTTCGAAAAAATTCAGTGCGATGAAGAAAAATGGTACAAAATTTTAATTTCTTCATATTTTCAGAATCAATGACGGTGCTGAATGCACATTTTTGTTTGGTGCCCGCTATAGCTTCTCACATCTTTCAGAAATAACATTCATTTTATTAGCACTAATCATTTTTGCTTTTTGTTTTACTGTGCTGATTTTATTTATACACAGCCGTTCAGACAGACAAAAAAAGGTAAATTCGTTTACTCAAACCAACTAAAAAAAATCATTTGAACTAAGAATACATCAAATTTATCTGAATTTACTCAGGATACTAGAAAAAGTAAAAGTAACACTAGTAATATTGATTATAATAGTACAAAAATAATTCAAAAGTTAATAATAATAATAATGATAATAATAATAATAATATTATTATTATTATTATTAGTTATTATTATTATTACTGACATCATTGCTGTTTTTATTCATTTTTTTCTAAATATGAAGCAAAAAACTGATAATAATAATTACTATTATTACAAATTACTATATTTATAATGATCATAATCATTATTATTACATTACTGCAAAAAATGCTGATTGTTGCTACAATTTATTTGCAGAAGTACGCTGATGTGACCCAATCACAATCACGAATAGCACTAACTTTATCACAACATCTTAGTAATTCGCCTTCATCGTTAACTGAACCCTTGACTCCACCACCAGAATCACCTATTTCTGGAATTTCAACAAAAGTACCACCACCTCCACCAATTCTTACTGACATTTAACTTTAATCTGTTTTATTACTTTTGGCCCTTTTTCTTCAAATCTTTGTGAATTGAAATTGCTGATATAGATTATGGTTTCTATTTCAAACTTTTTCAACGTTTTTTGAAAACCATAATACTTTAGCTTGGATTCCCTGTTAATTTTTTAAATTGGTCTGCATCTATAAAACGGGTCTGTTATTGATAAAGATTTTGAAGCATTAAATTTGTATAATATTTATCGTAATTCCTTTTCTTTCTGTTTGCTGCATTGAAATTAGTTTGGAATCTAAATTTTTGGATATTTTTTTCGTTTTCAATCTGATATAAAAATAAAATGATTAACGCTTCAATTTCTTCAGTGTAATTAACAAACATAAGCAAATATCTTCCATTTTTTGACTTTTTGAAAATCACTGAAATTATTGATTAAATAATTAATAATAATGACCATTATTATTATCATTATTATTATTATTAATTATTAATTATTAATCATTAACATGCCTTGACATGAACTTTCATTCACTCATGATATGTACTTTTTAAATACAGTTGGCAATAAAGTTGAAGATAGTCATCATAAATATTCCGAAGTCGATCATTATTATTATTATTATTATTATTATTATTATTATTATTATTATTACAAAGCTATTTTATATTTATTAATCGCACTGAAAAACAATGCACGATAAATTTTGTTGCACCACCTTCATATTCAAATTATTCAGTTATTTCGTTCCATTATAAAACGCTCGCAGCTTATTTTCTTACTTATTTTCAGTGTCTGAGCAATTTTTTCTTTCGAATTTAACTTGATCAATTCGATCTACTTCTAAAGCATTATTGTGGAGTTTTAAGAAATATTAATAGAGTAGACAGAAATTTACTGCGTTTGATGTCAGTGGTGATAGTACTGACTTCCATTATGTAAATAGAGTAATAATCTGCATGTTTAACTATCTTATTCATAATTCCATGTTATTCATTATTTGTGAAATTGAGTGATGTTCATGAATTTATGTAAGCAGTATAAACGATTATGAACTAAGATTGATAACTATACTAAAATCTAAAGCTTGGACTGTATCCTTAAATGAATTGTTAAATTGCTGTTTTTGTAAAACAAATTTCAGTAATAATAATATAAAAGATTCTATGTTTCAACAGAACAAATTAAACTTCATGATTACATTAAGCCTCAACTAGCAAGTAATGACAAAATTCAGTGACTTCAATAAGTTATGGTTGTAATCGAAATTAGAGATGACTGAATGAAATTTACATTTGTAATCAAATATCAAATTTGTGCTTAAAAATTATCTCCTGCACTGGAAATTTAGTGACGGAAAGTGAAACTGCTTGTTTGAAATATTACTGATATTAACTGTTCGTATAAAATAATACTGTTGTTTATTATTGCATACTAAAAATTAGAAAATATCTGCAAAATAATGTAACAACATTAAGCTGTAGTAAGCCAAAAATTTGCATCTTTCAGTTTAATAAGCAGATTAAGTTTCATTTATATGGAATATAAGCTAACAAATCTCGTTCTTTGATCAAAAATCAACATATATTCACGAAAATGTCAGAATAAGTGTGAAAAAAAGTGACGAAAAGTAAATAAAATTAATTAGCATCAAAAGCATGTAATAATTGTGTAGTAAGCAAATTCATCAATTATTTGTCAGACTATTTTTATTAATAATAAATGTGACGTGTGCTTATGAGTATTTTAGCAAATTTATTTCCATTGGTTTTACCAACTTTTTTTTCAAATTTAAAATGACATATACGATATCTTATTAGGAAGACAAATACATCTGCATTTTAAATTACTGAGAAGGCTGACAATGCAATAAAATTTACAATCAAAACAGATATTAAATATATATATATATATATACATAGCTTGCCGAGGTGCAGAGCGGTTGGCTCTGAGCGACTGGGTTCAACGAACATAAAATGGAGGCTAAAAGGAAAAAGTCCGCATCTGGAACCATGAATGGAAACAATGCAAAAACAGATGTGGTTGGGAAAAGCTATGTGAGGGGTGTAAGAGAACATAATGCCAGTTTACCGGAATCCGATGCTAGCAAAAGGATCACGCTTGAATCAATCTTTCGTGGAATCTAACCCCCACGAAGCAACTGGCCAGGAAAGGTGCTGAAAGCGGTCCCTGACCGATTTGAAAAAGTGCCGAGCGGAGGATGGCTATTGTGTCGTTCTTTGTATAACGAGAGAGAAGTTTTCGTGTGCTATTACCCTCGAAGAACTGAAGAAACAAGCGAATTCTGTGATCACCAGTATTGCAGGTCGTCCGTGCTCACAGAAACGGTTCTTGGAGGAGTACACGAAACGTGTCAATTTACAAATTACGCACTTCGAGGAAAACACGTTACACGAATCTAAGGTTTATCTAGATAAGGAAAAATATCTAGTGCTGATGCAAGAGGCGAAGAGACGTGAGATAAACCAGACAAAGTAGACGCGGAAAATAACATTAGAGAGCGTAGATTCGCTCATACTTGCAGCAGTAAACCAAGCGGTGGGTGAATATGCTACACAGAATCCCCCCAAGTCAATGACTGACTGAATGACGACAGGGCCTGATGGAGTTTATAACTTCTTTATCAAGAAGTGCACCTCCTTACATCCAGACCTGTACAACATAGTAAGAAGGATTCGTCTGGATGGGAAGGAAAAAGATCCGTGGTTCTATAAAAAGATCCGTGGTCCTACCTGATTCGAAAAGGTGTCTCAAGTAAATGCAGTGACTTCAGGCCAATAACTTGTATGTCGAACCTTTACGAGTTAACAACGAAATGTGTGGAACGCGTCATGCAGTTAGATGTTGCCATGAGAAGGCTACTTGCGAGTAACCAATTAGGAACTATTATCCAGTTTCATGGTGCAAAATAATATACACTGTTGAACCTGACGGTTTCCAGAGAGCATGGAAATTAGCTGTACACTACGTGGCGTAACATTTAAAAAGCGTTCATTTCAGTCAATCACGGATAATTGATTAAGTGTTTTGAAAGGCTTAACATGCTATCGTGGATCAGCAGGTTTCTGAGAAGCATCAC
>UYYF01000093.1:0-45036 GCA_900618365.1 Thelazia callipaeda
CTTATTATGTCAATTTTAGAAAAAAATATTCAGACTTATATTTTAAAGAAGTTTTTCAGTTTACCAATGCAGTCAACTCAAAATGTAATTACTTGAAATGATTGACAAGCAAAATTATCTTTCTCAAACTGTTATCAAGCTTGAAATAACAGCTAATTTAAATGTGCTAGAATTTATATAAATATACAGCTGCGAATTATTTTTTAAGAAGAAACGGTTGCAATTCTTTGGTATAATTTAATTTCAACATTATCTTGGATTATGACAATTGTTTTACTGTCGTCTCACTTTATCAAATACTTTAAATAAAAAATAGTGCTTCTTTAAAAATCTGCTTGTCATTGACAGTAGTCGACAGATAAGCTGTAGCAAATTGTACAGTAATGCTTGCAACTGTCGTGTTCTTTATTATACTTTTTTTCTAACAATAACCAAAACTACTTATTTTCAAATTTGTATTATAAATTTTTCAAAATTCAATCTCAAAAGGCAAAAAATACTGGTTTTTGACATATTATGTAATAATTTATTATGAATATTCATATTTTATAAGAATGGTACTTTTCCGTCCTATTATCCAAGTTCTTGAGTTTCTTGAACATCAAAATGATGAAAATTTTTACTATTTTCAAAACGTAACTGCCAGAGTAATACACAAAATATAATCCAAGCAGCATAGACTTCATGTAAAAGGAAATATCCATCTAAGGAAAAATAAATATTGCAGTGCACTGAAATGATTAATTGATCAAAGTGACACAAAAAAATTGAGTTTTCAATAGACAATTTAAGCAGCATAAAAGATCAGACAGAGATTTCATTTTTAAATGATCAGAGTTAATCCATTAACTAATTAAATACTACCATATGGAATGAAAATGAATGTTTTTATTGTTGTTTTTCGACCCAAGCAAAGTCATAATGCGGTAACTGATTAGATCTACTCAAAAAGTTCTTCTAGTCATTAGAAACTTTTTTGGTTTCCACCAATTTTTTTTGGTCTTTTGACATTACCGAATTTCTGAAGCTTTTTTTCTATGACTTCTTGGCTGAATTTCGTTGTATTTCTTTTGATAGAAACAGAGCAGGCGTTTCAGTTTGCGATTTGAATCGTAAATGTCTATTATTCTAAAATACACTCTAAGAGTATAGCTGAATCTTTTAGCTATCTCAACGTTTTGAACCAAGATAGTAAAATGAGTCGCTTTATAAAATTTTATTTTAACTTGAATAGTTTGCGTATTTGCTGCATTCAAAAATTTAAAAATTTGAAATTAAAAAAGCAAAACAGACACTCATAAAATTGTATCTTTTTTTGTGTACGAATTACAAAATTAAAAAATTTGGATGGAAGTATTTGCTGCAGGCATTTATTTCTTTTTCCTCTCAAAGCCAGCACTTTATCACTCTTCCTACTGTTATTCGTTACTGACAGTAGAAAAAAGAAAGCAACAAAAACAATCAACTTTTAACACAATGACAAATCACAAGTATTGATCTGCTCGGCGGAACAAATTTTAACGTTTTCTGCTGTTATTCGTTTTTTTCAGATACAAGTAGAGAGAGAGTAGTCATTTGGTAACTGTCACGTACCGAAGCGCAGATAAATTAAGTATAAGTAAGTAAATTATTCATTTTCTGTTTGCTGTCTCTCTGCCACTTCGATGAATAAAATTGTTTTGAATATGAATCCTTTGAAGAAATCTTATACATCTCATCTGCTCAAGAAGTCAATCGAAAAATAACAAAATCTTGATAAGCGCAAAAAAGACGAAATGAAAATAAGATTCAGTTGCTTTGGAAACATAGAAGTAGTAAGTGAGATTTTGATATTTGTCTTCAGTGATTTAAAGTTTTAATGATTTTGGCAATAGATCATTTTGTGTTCTAGTTCCTTGAAAAAAAAATTATTTTTCAAATATACTAAAAAACGTTGAGTTTTAATGTCAAAAGATCTATTTCTGCTTAGTATAAACGTTCATGACAAATTTCACATATATATATATAATTAACTGATTGATTGATTTATTGGTTTTATCTATTTATTTATTTTTTTTATTTAATTAATTTATTAATTAATTTGTGTTTATTTGTAGATCCTTTTACAACAAAATTAGCAGTCATAGAATATAAATCATTTTGAAGTAATTTTCATCGCTTGATCGAGTGTCATGATCTGTCATGTCACAAAGATATAGTATTTTATTTAATTACATGTATTTGGAGATCTTTTGTCTTCCAACTGGTAACAAAATTTTCATTCAAATATTTTTGAGAGAATATTTTTTCAGGTGTAATTTGTAACTATCCAAATATCTCGAGGTTTTGAACAGCGGAACCAAATTTTTTTTCTGCTGTTTTTTTCACTAATTGCTGAATATGGGAAACTAATATTCAGACTTTGAAATACAAATTTTCCAGCATCTGTTCAAGTTTTTATAAATTAAGCAAACCCTTTCTGCATTCCATCATCATTTAAAATGTTCAATTGCTCTATTTACACCGAATAAATATTAAATAGATTGAAAATCTTTCCTTTGCAAATTACTTAGAACAGTGCATAAATCAGCTCCTTTATATTCTTTCGAATTGCGTCATACTATCATTTCGCGTGTTTTGTTATCATTAAAATTTGAATTGTTATCAAACTATGATTCTGCACATTTCTAACACCTACCAGTTTTTGTACAGTATGAAATTTCCATTTTATTTTCCAAACGCTCCTTGAATACTACTTTTTTGGTGCATCTTCAGAAAATTTCCAAGCTAAACTTATCAGTTTCATAATTTGTCACTTTTATATTGTACTGTTAAATGCTATGAATTTTTGTACTATTACTTGCAGTTTTGACTTCGAGCGGATGAACCAAAAATGGCGAGTTTGGAAAAAAATGAGCTCTACTCAGCTGAATCCCTACGAAATGCAGATCAAATTTTGAATGAACTTGGTGAGATATTTTGTATGGAACCAATTTTCTTGAAAATTATTTGTGTTTTATTACTTAAACAAAAATAGACACCATTTATTTGCTAAATTTTGCTTCAATTTTCGACAAAAAGAAATTTTTTAAAAACTTTTTGTTATAAATCAGAAAGAAAAATATCTTTCTTCTGCTGTAATAGTACACAAAGTTCTGACTGAAAAATCTCAATGAAATAATAATGATAATAGATTGATTGCTGTAAACTATACTTCAAGTTTAGTAAATACTTTCAGTATGATTATAGCATTCACTTGCTTTCATACTAAAAGTATGACAATGAAAAGAGAGAAAAAAGTTGGCATTCAAATTTTTTAAATCAGTTTGCATTGCAGTAATTTTTCAGGCTGCCAACAACGATATATTTTACTAATTACAAGCTTATTGTCGTTCAGTTGGGCAGTTGCAGCGATGCCTGTAATGTTTAGCGCATTTGTCACTGAAAGCACGGATGAATGTTCAACAAATGGTACCTTTCACACTGATAAAAAATTGATTGCTAAATGCATGGAAAATTCTCTTATTTCACAGGTACCTCCATAAATTTTAGAATAATTATTGGTGTTCTCTAGTGAAAAAATTTTTAACGAATACAAATGCATATTCTTTAGACAAGCTAAATAATACAGAATTAGCATTCGGTACCAATTTGAAATAACATATATTGTCTTTGCATTATTGATACTAATCAATGCAAATGTAATCTCTGCACCATTCTTGACATCATTTTACTAGTACTTCACCAAGTACAGCTGAGTAATCTAAATTTATTGAGTGAGTAACTGACTAACGTATATTTACCATTATATAAGTAAACCATCAAGTACCATCAGACCATAATTACAAAATTTAGTTAACATCATATCTTGTCCTTACAAGTACATATGATCATGTAAATTAGTACCATATTATACTGTTTATTCATTTTTGATAAAATTTTCACTGCAAGATATATTATGAATTTTACAGTTTAGTTTACATGGTAACCAGCGATATCTTGCCGAATGGACTACTTCAGCATTTATGCTTGGTAATATGATAGGTGCTAGTACGTTGACGCGTCTGTCAGACAGGTAAGTCATAAAGCAAGTTAAAATTATTATATCCTTTTAAATTATTATATTTTGACATTCTATCAGATTACTGTTTCAAATTAATTTGATAAGCACAACTTGTGCATATGCATCTCTTATTTGACCGTTATACGTGGATACGTGAATGATGAGTTAATTAGTATCCTTGTAGGTATGGACGAAGGCCAGTTCTAGTGTTCAGTTTATTGGCACTTGGTATTACCGGTTTGTTGTGTGCTTTAGCCAACAGCATTACCATGTTTGCTGTCTGTCGTTTGTTGCAGGGCATTTGCTCTCCAGTTAGTCTTCTCATGAGTATAAGAAACAAAAAACAGAATAATAGAGTAAATATTCAGATTTAATGCTGATTATCAATATTTCACAAAGTTAAACCTAAGAGCATTAAAAGAGTAAACAGTGAAAGTAAATATGTAAGCATACATTTGATAAGAGTCATATTAAAGAAGCAAAACATTCTCATGATTAAAAACACTTTTAAATAGCAAATTTTATATGCTTAGCTCCTAAAATAAGCTAGTTTGAGTGCAATTTTTTTTTCAATTTGAGTATTAGCTTTATTACTTCATGCAATAAAACCATATATGGATATATCAAAAATTTTGTAAGTACAAATTTGTTATTTAATAGGGGTCATTACTAGTAGCATGGGTACTTAGCTATGAAAGTGTACCAATTGGTTTACGTGGTTTTGTCACATTGATATACGGTCTTATGTGGGTCATTGGCTATTGTACAGTGGCACCATTGGCATATTTTGTGGTGAACTGGAGATGGTTAATTGTTTCATGTTCAGCTCCTTCTATGCTTCTCGCTGTCCTTTATTTTTAGTACGTATTATACGTGCAATGTTTCATGTCTTTTTCCTCCAATATTCCACTTTAAATTAAGTTTCAGGCCCAATTTAAGATGTAATTGAACAACTTTCTTTTCAGAAAAAAAAAGATAGCATCAGAAATACATTTATACTTATATTAATAGATAAATTAAGAGTGTTTATAATCTTTATGATAATTTCAATTACAGTATTGTTCCGGAAAGTCTTCATTTTCTTATTGCCAATAATAGAAAGGAGAAAGCCGTAAATTGGATTCGTAATGCGGAAAAATATGGAAATGTTGTAAATAAAACAAATTTAAACACGATGGTAGAACTGCTTGAAAGTGGATGTTGTGACGCAAAAGGATGCGAAAACGATATTAGTAAAACTAACAAAAATTCCAGGTCTATTTGCTAGCAGTAAATTTGATAAGCGATATAACTGTTGTTAACAAACAAAGATTTAAAATGACTTCAAAAATTGTCACGATTAAAAGGATTTACTTAAAATATTTATCTAAATAAGCTACACAATGAAAACAATTAGAAGTTATATGAGAATACAAGTTCGTAGTTGATAATATTCATGACAGAAAGGTAAAGAAATGAAAGTAATTATTTGTTTAGTAAATTGTTTCCCTCACTTATCATTTTAGAGGTTCACTTTCGGTAAAAATTTTATCTGAAACCATGCCATCACATAAATAATCCAAGTATTTTGCAAATAAAAAATTTTAATTTATTCCATATTTAGTTCTTGAAAGAGTTTTAAATGAATTAATATGTCAAAAATAAAAGAGATATTATAATGTAAATAATCACAATTATGAATCAGTGGTGCAAGAAAGCAGTTGAAGAATGACTTTTTTAAATAAGACCTTGGAAGAAATTTATATCAATTTAAATCATTTTTTATTTCAGGTTCTTAAGTGTGAAAGAATTGTTGAATCATAAAATTTTTATCATCTATACATTAATTCTCATTTTTTTGTGGTAAGAATATTAATTTAAAAGGATAAAATATTGAATTGGCAAATCAAACTACCTTCTGCTTACTTAATAATTTTAACAAATATGGCCACTAACAAAAAATTTACTTAATACAAAACAGTTACGTGTAGTTATATATCAAAACACGATGAGTCATAATTTTATAAAATTCTTATTTTATTTCTTTGCTATGAAACATTAAAAAAGTAATAACCAATAAACTTCCAAATTAACTAATTATTTTAGGTCTAGTGATACATTCGTTTATTATGGCTTATCGCTTTACACTACTCACTTGGCTGGAAACAAATACTGGAATTTCGTATTATCAGGTCTTGTTGAACTCCCAGCTTATATCTTTACACCACCTGCCTTGAAAAGGTTAGCATATTCATCTCTGTCCAATCAATAACTGTAGAAATACAGTATAACCGATAAGTCACTTTATAGTGTTATTAAAATACTGCTCCCATAATATATATTTTTTACACAACAAGATTATCTCCAAGCTCTAATTTAATCTTACTTTGAACAAGCTGGTATATTGACTTTGAAGGGATTTCCTAATTTACTATGATAGTGAACAATGCAAAATCTTACAGCAATCGTCATTTTTAGTATTGGACGTAAGCGATTCGTTGCTTTTATGCATTTTTTAGTTGGATTTTCCCATATGGTGCTAATATTTATACCACCAGGTAGGTTACTAGCTGAAAATAATCAGAGTAAATTAAAATATTTTAACAGTTAACAACAAGCTACCTTAACTAAGCACAGACAGTAGTTTGTTATTAGTTGTTGAACGACATTGTGCATTGTAAATAGTTTGCTTCATCGTAATATTAAAGGCTTTCACAATGTAATCTTTGCGATTTCACGAGAAAAAATATCTTTAGATAATAAATGGCTGTCGATATCCTGTTGGTTAATTGGAAAATTTGGAATTTCATCTTCATTTATAAGTCTTTATGTTTATGGTAGCGAAATATTCCCAACAACAATTCGCAATGTTTGCTTAGGTATATGTGTAGTGATTGCACGACTTGGTGGTATAATAGCTCCGTATGTCACTATCCTGGTAAGCTTTCTCATTTTTTTATATCTAATAAATTTTAACTTTTTCGAATTTTATGCTAGACTTAAGACTTAGAATACAACAGCAATGAAGATAAAAATGATAACAAAGTAACAAATATAATAAAAATAACAACATAGCCATAATAAAAACAATAATCATACAGTGTTTATGACCTGAACGATGAAAATTATGAATAAATTCTTTTTTTGATTACTCAGCAGTGGTGTCAAATGAAAATTACTGACTCTATCATGCAAAAAACTTTTTCATTATCAAAACAATCATGATGAAATTTTTTCACTATTATTTAGAACAGAATCAAGTAAATGAATTTTTTATGAAGCGTTAAAGTACTCTTCTGAATTTATTTTGATCACATCTTAACTTGATGCAGTTTTGTATAACTTAGGAATTAACTATTTTAGGGTTCAGTAAATGCATTGCTGCCTATTATCTTGTTTGGATCAGTAGCAATGATTGCTGCCATCTTCACATTTATTTTGCCAGAAACAAAAAACCGTGAATTACCATCTTCGTTGAATGAGGCAGTGAAAGTGAACCATTCCTATTTGGAACATTCGAAATTTCGCTCACAACCTGAACCTAACAATTCTATCAGTCTGAAACAGACATAAATTTGCGATCAGACGAACATAATGCGTAAATAATATACTTTAATTTCATTACGAACAAAGCTTCGTAAACCATAATAACAACAATAATTCATTAACAGATGGCTGTACAAATATAACTGAAGAAGTGGTAATAAACAATAAACAGTAACGAAAATCAAATTGCATTATGATAAAGCATTGACTTTTAAATCAAACATTTGGAAAATCCTTAAAATTTAATAGTACTATTGTCTGATCTTTATTGCTGTTTGCAATTAATAATTAGTTTTCACCAGATTAAAATTTAGATCGTTTGTTAAATTTTAATCTGAATTTTTATCATCATTCTTACGATGATAAAAATGTTAGTAAACAGTTATCTCTCAAATTAATCACATGAAAATTGAAATAATCAGCTTGGAAATTCATAAAATTTAATATGCAAGCAATCATAACAAGAAACACAAGCTTACCCACGTTCAAATCCATGAGTCATCGTCAATTAGTTTAATATATAATCATATATATTTCGGAACTGAAATTCTAAATTAACATTAATTAATATTCATTTATGCCATGAAGAATGATGGTAGTTAAAATTCTGTTATTTTTTGAATGATCACTGTCAGTGAAATTGATTACTAATGGAGTATCCATCATTCACGTAAAAGATCAGACGCTGCGGTCAGTGCAAATTAAAGATCAACTGTCAATGTAAACTGAATGAATGAATTCAATTAGTACTAATAGCAACTAAAAATGACGCAATCGCGTGTTAATACGCATCAAAAGAATAATTTTAAAGCGTGAATGTTTGTAAAAAAAACGTCACTGGGGATTAAACTAATGCGAATGCAACAAATAGTAGTTTTGATTCAAACTTCGCGTTTTCATATATTCAAATTTTGTCGCAAGTTGACTTCAAGCCAATGCTCAATAGTTCTTCAATTTTAATGTGCTAGTTTAAGTTTTTTTGTTCAAAAACGAAATCTACTTGGTTTTCTCCAATCCAATTTTTTGAAGGTTTTACTTATTGATCGAATTTATTGTGTATTCGATATAAACTTTTTTCTTCGATACAGATTTCAGTACTAAATATGAGTTCCTCATGTGAGTAAATATTCATCGCATTTATTTTATTGGGCACATTTTCAGTCACATTATATATCTGTAGTTTGAACAGAATTATCGTGATACACATGTGATTCAAAATTTGTCCCAAAAGAAAGATGATTTTGACAGTTTACTAAACTAGAATTAATACTGTAAATACTTATGACTTTTATTTTGAGTTCCAAGCTCAATTTAATAATTAGGAGAAGAAATATAGTCTTAATAATTTAGTGTCTAAATCTTTTGCAATAATTTTTTATTTTCGCTGCTGTGCATATTATTTTTTCCAATAATTATTTTCAAATAGCAGTTTTGAAATTTACAGTGTAATAAGTCATTCTTAGTACAGTCACTTTCAAGATCTCATTTATTTCGAAAATATTACATTTACTTTTTTCAAAATAGGCTGTTTCGTATTCATTTTTGCAGTAACAGATTTAAGAAGAACTGTCACGTGTGTCTAATTGTAGTGTTTATTACGCCAGTAATTACTTGGTCTTTCTTTTACATTCTTTAGGGATAGTAATATAAATATCTAATAAGTGGAAAAAATGCATAAAATGAAATGGCGATTGCGATATTGGTAGCGCTGAACTATTTATTATAAGCCGTGAAAGGTTCATGTTTGATAGCTTGGGCAGTTGCTAGTGTTTTTGGTTTCGTTAAGAAATTGTAGTCATGAAACACTGAAAACATGAATTTATATATTTGTCACGTTATTTGTATGTTATTTTTAGGATATGTTAAATAAGGTTCTCCTAAAATGCAAGATATTTTACAGTGAATGGAAGACGATTTTATGTATAATGAAAACGAGGTAAAATTTCTGCAAGTTTGGGATCAAATTCGTAATCAGATTGAGAGTAATCAATGTAGAACAAGTGAACTGGCGAGTGAACTTGAAACGCTAAATAATTATTCACAGCTGGCAAAAAAGAGCTGTAAACCTGAAAATCGTGAGATATACAATGCTCTATATTGTGTGCTTCGTGAGGTACGATAATAAATACTTAAAAAATTGGCGATTAATTTTGCAAATTGAGTCGTGAAGAAAATGGCAGTGATAGTTTAAGGAGTAGAGAAACTGAATAGGTGTAGAAATTACATGAATTGAGAAGTATTTAACTTTTTTATGTTTAAATATTTGAAGGGATGCTGTGTTAGATAGTTTTATTTTGAGAAAAATATAGACCAACTTTCTGTAAAGCAAGAAAATTGTGATTGTATTCGTTTATAAATGGTTGTTAACTCACGGAAATGATTTCATGAGTTTAATTTACTGAGTAAGCAGTGGGTCAAATCGACAATACTTTCAGGAATTGGTCAGCAGAAATAACCTTTGGAATGGTACAAAATGCATCGATGTGTCACATACTTTCGGTGACTCGGGATTAGGCACACTTTATTCCTCAGTAGAAGCTGAGAATTTGGAATATGAATTGGCGTCTGTTCTTCATAATAAAACTTCAAAGTGTTCAAAAAAGTTGTTGAAACGGAGGCCACAAAAAATACTACTACCAAATTTAGCTATTGATGAGGAAAGAGTTTGGAATAAAAAAGTAGCAGACACGAGGGAATACAACACTCCATATCGTTATTTTATTACAGCATTGATTTGTGGCATAGTGTGTGTGATTACCCTGACACCGCATCGTGTTTTTCCTTGGTTTGTGACTTGGACAACATTTACTTCACCACCACCGATGTGAATGAAGCCATGATCGAAGATTGGAATACCACATTTTTTGTCAAAAAAATGCAAACGAGCCAGTGGCAGTTAGTTTTCATCTGTAAAAGTAATCTTGCCATACCTGAATAACTTATTGTGTCAATGCAGTCAGGTATTAAAAAATTGTATATTTTGCATCTATAATGAATAACATTCTAAAAATGCATAAGAAAAAGTAGAAATTATGCATTTGGTTCTTAACAGATTGGGTACTTTGTTTCTTGTCTTTTATAATCATAATATAGCTACGTTGACATAGCTTTTATTGTAAATGTGTAATTATTATTGTATTTTGCTGTACTGCTTCCAGTGCTTAGTTCTTAATGTTTGTGTACTTGTCAACCTTCAGTCTACTATCGGAAAACTTTTTCCATTATGTCTTAAGTCATTTTTCAGAATGATATGCCACTATTCAACAGTTTTAATTTGAATTTTTGTTCTTGTTGCGAGTGACCTTTCAGAGAAATAGTGGAATGAATCTTTAAGTAATTTATTAATGTAAAGATAGAAATTTCAATTATTATTTGTCAGTTTTGTCCAAAAGTGTCAGTTTCGTGATTCTTTCTCTCTGAAGTCGTGTTTAGGGAGCATCTAAAATTGGTATTATTATTAGGATCTCTCAGATTTACAGCTTTCACCACAGCTTTATTAATTTCATTTCTTTTATGTATCGCTCAGTTTTTTGTGCATTCAAGAGGACAGTTTTTGTACTGTAGAATGTAAACGATTTTCATCTATTTATTTTTTCGTTATTCATTTCCTTACTCTTTTTTAAAATCATAAGTTAGTATTTTATATTTTTTGTATTCGTAACGTTGTACTTTATTTATTTTTAAGGTTATCTTTGATAGGTATTACGAAGCATCACCATTGGATTGTACTTTAGATAATTTTACATACTTTTTCTTCTGTTATGAAAAAATCGTTTTTCGTGCTTATAGTTTGTGAATTGCAATTGTATTTTCCATTTTGTAAGCTTTTAGGTAATATTTATTGCGTTGATTTTGTATCAAATCATTAAGTACAGCAAATTAATAAATTTTGCACTATTTTAGCAAATTTACTCTTAACGTTATCTGCGGCAAGTGCACTTGGGAGTATTTTGTGAAGGAGTTGAAAGTCATTAGGTTATGAATTCACGGTCGAGTTTTTGAAATGTACCATTTATCTCTCTATGGGATTTATTTTTTCATTGGCGGTTAGTTGTGCCACTTGGACAGTGTAGTTATGTAGCACTACTGTTTCCAATCCAGCATTAGGACTCTAATTTGCCTGGATTAGCATAGGTTAATAGTGTATTTTCACAGTTCTCTTGGTGTCTCTTTATCAAATTTCCCATTTGTAACAATAAAAGATAGATTTTAAGTTTTGGACGAATTTTCTAGTCTGGAATAGCGTTAAAGTTGTTTTTTTCAATGCCATAACTTGTCGAGGTTCAGAGAAATACATTCTTTCATGTCTTGATATTAAGAGTTAGTTATTTCAGGAAATTTGGAACAGGCAACAGCTTTGGGCTTTTTGATTTGTCCACTGTGAGAATTACTGTTATCAAAGAACAAAAAAGAGCCATTTAAAAATGGTAAGTTCATGAGTTATTTGAGTAGCTGTGACATCAAAAACCATTTCTTTCTGGTGTTTAGCGAACAAATGAAAAGTTTCCGGTTCCACTCAGTCAATACATTCAATGCTTCGTCTTTTTTATAGATATCAACAACAAAAGTGTTATTAGTTTATGAACGTGAAAGATAACATGATTGATTTTGTGCA
This sequence comes from Thelazia callipaeda, assembly GCA_900618365.1. Lineage (NCBI taxonomy): Eukaryota > Metazoa > Nematoda > Chromadorea > Rhabditida > Thelaziidae > Thelazia > Thelazia callipaeda. Next base: position 12,183 of record UYYF01000093.1, read on the forward strand.
TCGAAAAATTTATGATTATTTAGTATTACAAAAGTGTTTGGATCAATATCCATGACGAAGTACCAAGTCTTCGATAAAATATAAAATAGATAAAGTGTAATAGTTCTTTATCAATTTCTTCCTCAAATAAGCTCAGCATTTTTACTGAATGAAGTTTCTTAATTAGAGATGCGATTGTAATAATTTATTATTACTTTTCTTTTATTTCTTTCAAATTTGTTTAATTTTGTATAGTTTTTGGTAAATACCATTAGAATAACTTAAAACTATATATCATTTATGCTTAATTTCGAGATATTAGTCCTACGCAAGAAATCTTGAGAGCCAGAGATCTCTGAACTATCATATGTGAAGTTTTGCCGTAGTATTATATGGTATTTTCAGTTCTATCGTAATTTCTGAAGTACATCATTAGTTTAATTTGATTCCTGAACGCTCAGAAAGATGAGCTATTTAGGAATTTCCAACTCAAGTGTAATTCATAAAGTGCTTGAAAGAGGACAAAATATAATTAGGTAATTCGAAGTTTTTAGATTGATTCTGTGGTAACGATTCGGACGAATAAAGTTATGACCAATCGCTTGTTAGCAAGGCGTCAGATGGCAAGTTCTTATTTGCTATTTCGAACTTAACAATTCTTGCTGATAGCATTATTTTAAGAATGTTATCTGGATTATAGGAGATATAACCAAGTATACCAAAAAAGGTTGAAGTTTCAGTAGGGACCATTAGATACATCACTCCTACTTCTTTTCAATTTTGAATCTTTTTTGTTCTTTACTTAGTACTGGCATTTATGCAGGATTGGTGTTTCACCGCACAGGGTCATTGAGACCAGCGTCAATGATCATTATGTGTGTTTGCTGTTCCTTTTCAAATCTAAAACTTGCAGGTTGTTGACATTATTCATCCTAACCGTGCATCAGTGCCGAAAATCGAGGTTCGCAATAAGTTGGCGCAGATGTACAAAACTACACCTGACTTAGTTTTTGCTTATGGCTTTCGTTGTCATTTTGGTGGTGGAAGGAGTACTGGCTTTGCCCTAATTTATGATACGGCAGATTTCGCCAAAAAATTTGAACCTAAATATCGTTTGCTCCGGGTAACTTTCAAACTTGGTTTTTGTGTATGTTATTTGATCCTCAAAATAACTTTCGGAGATAACACTTGCTGTTTTCAATTAAGTCATACCGTAAGTGACCACTTTGCATAGCTAAGTGATGTTGTGGATATACGGCTTAATTGGTTAACAAACGTCTATTATTAAGTTTGTAAATAAAAAGTCTTCTGTGGTTACCTTCCTTCTACATTTGTTGCAATCTTCCGTGCTTGAAATGAGCACTCTGACTCATTTCGTTGTATTTGATGTGTGTACATGCTATACACTTAATATAATTTTCAGCAGACAGGATCAAAAGCCGAGAAATCAGGTCGTAAGCAACGAAAGGAGCGAAAGAATAGGCAGAAGAAGGTACGTGGAACAAAGAAATCTAAAGTTTCCGCCGGGAAGAAATAATATTGTATACTCCTGATTTTCCTGATGTCAGACGTTACTGTTTTTTCTCTGATAGTAAAACCTGTTATTAAACATTCAAATTTTGGTCACTTCGGATAAAAAAAGCTTTTTCTTCTTGCTCTTCTAAGGCTGAACTTTAACATCAGCTGTTGCTATAATGTCTACACTGAACTAAGGTGTTTTTTCAAGAGACAGTCATGATAATTGTACTTTGATTCTAGATATGAGCTAAACTAGACGCAACCCAAATGTTATGCGTTTATGTAGTTCATTTCTCGATTAAAGTATCTAGGAATAGGTACTAGATTTAGAGTATCGGTCATGTTTGACATTTGCACCTATCTTTTCATTCTACTCAAATTTTAATGTGGGAAATGAGACACCTTCTACACGTTCTCAAAGAAATGCGAAAATGCAGACAAATAAGCAATCACAGCTACATGAAATGTTATCGGCAATAAATGATTGACGAAAATTACAAGTTTTGTCTAAGATTATATCTACATGCAATATTTTGTAAACATCACAGAACTAACAATTTTAAACGCAAATGAAAGAACTGAGATTTGAAAGGAAAGAATACAAATTCAGTGACTAGATATAAGTGATCTAAATCTATCAACAACAATTAAGCTACCGTTTAAATGCTGCCGATAAATCATTTTTCCCACAAGCCGCTGCATCATTCGAGAATTATGCAGCAAATTCTCGTAGAAATGACATGAAAATGCAACAAAAGTGCATTTTCATAATACTTTCTCCTCCGAGAATACGTCTGATTTAATACAGATGCACTTCGAATCTCTGATCTTTGAAGAATCTTTTCACTAAAATACAAAAATTTTTTAGCCTCCATTCATTCCGAGAATTAATGCCTGTTGACTGCAGTTAAACATGGTTTAAAAAAATTGGCTACAAGACGAATTCCTAATTTAATTTCAATTATAGTAGTTTGAAAATTTTCTCAAGAAGTGCAGCTTTTGTTGTATCGCTCAGATTTTTATATTCTTCTGTCTGCTTCAAAGCCTTTATATCACCTGGCTGCTTGAAAGTTCGAACACAAACATCCTGAAAATATATGTACTTTTGATTGCTAGCGAGGAGCTTACATTGAAACAGCGAAGATTAATTTTCAGCCAAGAACGTTTTGAAGTGAGATGATTGCAGTTAAATGAAAGACATGAAATGCTTCATGCCTTTTAAACAATACATCACAAAAATTAGGAAAAAAAGTGCATGCACATGTACCTGTAGCTTCGCAAGACAATACTGGTCGGCCCAAACAAGCTTGGTTACTACTGCAATATCATCCGAACGCATTAAGAACTTTTCGCACTCATCGATTACAAATTGAACTTCAAACTTGTCACCTAATTCCAATAAAAATTCCACATTTTCCGCTATAAGAGACGAAGTCATTTCCTGGTAATACAAAATTTTTGATTTCAGTCCAGAAACATCTCTCAGCTTCAAGTTGTCCTTTCAATCGGCGTGAAATAGAATTCCTGTCACTACTGTAAATGAATTTTCTTCTTTGACTTATATAACTTGGAAAAAATGATCTTACCTGATACGGGTTTATGAGATGGATACACAACGCTTAGCATTTCTATAAATTCGTCCAAAATGACATCTTCAACAGTTATTTCTTTCTTATTTCTCTCACTGAACTTGGAGAAAAACATTGCGTGGAATACAGGAGAATATAATGCCAAGTACTGTAAGCAGTTTACTACAAATAAATTAAAAATTGGAATGGCTGAAGAACACAGTAAACAAATTATATTCTCCAACATAATTTGAAAAACAAAATACCGGAAATATTTAGAATAATTATGTACTCTACATGACAAAATGTGTCTCAAGTATTACCGTTTTACTAACATGCAAACGGATTCCATCAATCACAAGAACACCATCTGATATATGTGGTTGCGGCAAGGTAAACTCAAATGTTGGATTTTTTCTTAAAATAATAGATACGGTCAAACGGCAAATACAACTGTAATTTAAATTTTAAAGTTTTTGAAGTCTTAAATATATGTTATTTTACTCTTTTGGACACGATTTTCAGTTGACTCAAATAGCAGTGCTATGAAACTTCAGCTTAATTTATTGGCATATGTTTCTCCGTTTCAATCTTTTTTCTTATTTTAAACTCACAAAACACTGTTTTTCCACATTTCTAATTCACTTAAACATGTTTATGACCCAACGACTTTAAGTTGTCTCAAGAAGCTTACTGAATACAATTATATCAATTCACTATTATATGAAGTGGCACTAATTTATTTTATTTCATTCAGTAAAGAATTTAACCACATGGATTGAACAACAGCAGTGAAGAAATATAACCTGACACCAACAACTTTCTGTACAGTAATATGCGCCTCAACTACCACACGATCAGCACGAATAAAACCCTTCTCGGTATTTAAAATATCGCTCCACTCCATAAACGACGGAAAACCCCAATTATTTGAATTATAATTGAATTTATTTGTAAACTGAAATCGAAATAATAACGAAATATAACATAACTCCAAACCGATTCTATATCTAGTTTTAACTAAAACTATTAGAAATCGACTCATACCTTGAAAAACATGAAAGTTGTGCAACTGACTTCGTTTAGAATTTTGTTTGAGGTCAGGCTAACAAAGCACAGCTTACCTGACGACTAAAATTTGGAATGTCTGGTTTTTGAGAAATCAAACGAAATTCGACAATAGCATCGCAGCTCCACAATGTCGACTCACTTTCTGGGTTGCAATCAATATAAACACTGAAGAACTTAACATTGCTAGTTCGTTTCGTACATTCCGTTTTAGCTGCCAAACGCCTGTTAAGAATAAAATTTTACAAATTATAAAACTTCAGAACAGCTTGTATTTGCATAAATACCAATGATAAAATACATTAAAAATTTCATGCCGGTCTCAAAGTTTTCTGATGTTTATTCCAGCAGAGGTACAAAATCTTATCGAGCACAAATTTTGTTTCAATCTAATACTTCATTATTTCAAACACTTTGATCCACAACTTTGCGCATGACGATACCATCTGTATTAATAGCTATATGAAGTAAGAACTCAATAAAACTAGATCAGATCATGACTGTAACACATCTGAAACTAGTATGAAGAACAAATATACCATGGTAAGTTTGCAATGATATGAAACGACGTAGTTACTTTCTGTCGAAGTGATCCCAAATTCGATATATTAAGTTTTATCGAGCCTTCCGTTTTTGGTTCTAAAATTTGGGCTAAAAGGCAAAAAAATCAAATTTCTGTCTATTTTATAGCTGCAGTAACAAAAATTTGAGACATATAAAATATGATTTAAAAAAAGATGTAAAACAGCCCCACAGGTGCATGAAAATTCAGTCATCTGCAAACATGTCAGAATCTAGAACTTTCCACACCAACTTAGTCTTACTACACCAATAAACACTGTCTTCTTACCGTGACGTATAACATCGTCCGCAGAACGCGCAAATTCTGAACCACAGGCATTTAAATCATGTGAACGGTCGGTACCGTCCATAAAAGCTGGATTACTCGATGTAAACAAACGCTTCTGTGGTATAACACTTCCACTGTTCTGTCCAGAACTTGAACCAGCAATATTTATTGAATTCTGCAATCGTAAATGATTTCTGTGATTAATATTTTCGTCTAGAAAGCCTATGCCTATTGTCATTAAAACTCACCCACTCACTGTCATCTTTTTCTCAAACTCCAAACTTCTAATTACTATTAAACCTGGCACTTAAAAAGTGAATGCTGCGAGTTTTAAATATATCTACTACATAAAATTTTCTGTTTCAAATCAAGATATTCCAATAATGTCCACATACACTTCTCTCCACAAGCCAAACCGTACATTATGTCTAACTTTCTTGTACATCACTTTTAAGTGATAACGCAAAATTTTATGTAAATATATTCAATACCTTCAGCTTACTTTACAAAATTATGAATGAAATTATTATTCATAATCTTTTTTATGATGACTTTATTCACAATTTTTTAAGTACGCTGAAGTTATTAACCCCGTTCTACAACCGAAATCTTTGTGTTCTTAAGAATATTCATCTCCCAGACAGTTAATATGGCAGTTTTGCATATGTATTAAGGTCTTTAAAAAAGATGAAAAGTTCAAGTTTAACAAATGTAGCAAAATAACTATGTGTGATACAAAAAAAATAAACTCACAGTAGGTGGGAAGAAAATACCAGAAACTGAAGGATTGCTGTTCGAGTGATTTGACAGCACATCTATCTACAATAGAAAAACAGTTAGTCATGAACTAAAATAGTCTAGGAGCAAAGTTAGTTTTGCATCATGGACTTATTCTTGTAATAACTCTGGTAGAACAATTACTCGAAAATTACATATCACAAAATCACTAGAAATGCAAACCGTTAACGTCAGCAAAGCCAAGAATGATGAAAGGTAATTAATCCGTAAAAAGAAAAAATATGAAGATACAAGATGAACAAAACTTTTTGAACTATGATTTTATAAAGGAAGCATGGAGTAGCAAAAAGTTTTCTGAAACTGCCTAGGTAATGTTTCTAGCGAGTAAGCAGATCTTCACAGATCATTTCAAAAATAAAATTATCACGATACGTTTTATCATATTTTTGATAAAAACCTGTTGTCGCATGCTAGCATCATGTAAATCAGACTCCTGCATAACAAATTTTGAATTGTTATCATCATCATCGCCGATAAAAGAATCTTCATCCGACATTGTTTTTTCTTTTAATTCTTCAAGAAGGTCACCAGCTATTTTCTAAAGTAGACACAAATTCAGTTTTACCATATCAAAACAATATAAAAGATTATTGCAAACAATTTTCACAGATTTCAGTACGAAAACCACAAAAAAAACTACGAAAAGTAAACATTTGAAAGTTCACTATCAGAAAGTAGAGCTTAAAACGAAGTTTAAAATGACAAAATAATAAAGTTTAAAGATTATTATTACAAAAAATTGGCAAACTAGGAAAGAAATGATGTTGAGGAAGAAACAGTCTGAAAGAACTTCGAAATTCAAAAAATTTAAACAAAGTTATGACCTAAAGCAAATAACTTGAATCACTTGAAAACTTTAGAAGGCAAGCATCAACACAAACCTTACAATTCATCAAGGACCCAACTAATAATGAATCACCGAGGGTCGTCAATAATTTATTAAAACCAACTAGTTTCGATATACTACTAGACTATGCAACTTTGACTTGTTTAATTAATTGTACATCAAATTTTTTTCAGATGATTACAGTTGCATATGATTTATTTGTCGTCCAGTTATGTCTTGTATTGTTGCTATCTGTCAATTTTTGTGCATTTAAACTTTGAATTTGTTAGCTAACTTTTGATAACTCGCATACGAACTTAGCCTTTAATGTCATACGAACTTAGCCTTTAACGTATATCTAAGCGCTTTTGTCTTTGTAATGACGTACTGACGTGATCTACTGTTTTTTTTCGTGTATTTATGACCGTTTATTGTCTTTTTATTGTGATATTTAACAATTCTTTTATGATTTTTGTGTGACTTTTTCTATTTTTCGTTTTGTACTTCTCTACATTCTTTACTTCCCTTTTGTGCATTATTTTTTGCTGTTTCTGACAACTTTTGTCAGTTAGTCCCAAACTTTATTAGGCCATTATCCTGCGTGTTATGACTTTATTGTTTCGGCTGTTTAAATATCTCAGTACTTTTCTGGTTGTAAATATCATAAATTGCTTTGCAGAATGTGTCTGTTATGATCAAACTGATGTTATTTTGTTCAAGTAAATGGAGACTTAAAATTAATAAAAATATGAAGATGAACAGAAATGGTGGCAAATGTCAACAAAGACTGATGAAGCTAGCAATTCTATGACGATGGCTGATCATCAAAAGTTGTTCGTCGGTTTGGTATGTAGTGATGCGGAATTGGTTGAATATTATGTTCAGTTAATTACTGAATTAAAGCGGTTTAGTTTAAAAGGTATGTCCATAATTTAAAAAATCGTTCTTTAAAAATATATTTTTTCGCTCAGCACAATTAGTTCGATAGTTTTTAAAGAACGAAAAGTCTGGGGTGAAGATTTTTCCTTTTATAACTCTCAGGTAGGATAATGTGAAGGTTTATAAAAATATGGTTATATATCCATTTTAGCTATTTGGTGTCCAGATACGGAACGAAGTATACAAATCGCTGCTGATAATGATATACCTTCAGTTTCTCATACCGCATTTCAGCTTATTTCGAGAAATGATACAAATACCGTGGTAATTGCAGGGCATGTGGCTCATAATGCATTGTTTTGCATGCAATCACAAGGTTGTTTTTTAATGACATTTTTGTTTGTGAAAATAAATGATTACAGAACGATTATATTATTTAATGATTACATTTTATATTGGTTTTTTATTTATTCCTGACCTCAAAGAATAATTTTGTTAAACTTGGAATTTGGAAATACTAAGCATTTTACTTATCATATTTCGTAATTTATAATTAAATTTGATTTCAGCTTTGAAAAAGAAAGTAATATGTATTGGAGTTGCTGCCCTTTCTCTACATACTGCTCAAATACTTCTAGAATTTTCTGAAAAGCATCAAACATTCCTGCGAATAATATACCCATTAAGACATTCAGTTCCAATGACGTTAATTGAGGCAAATATTGCAAAAATAGGTGCAATACAAAGTATCAATGTAGAAGCAACGTTTCTGGCACCTGAAGATTGTAAGCATCGCTTATATAATGACTGTAATTCAATGCTGCATCAAGTGAGTCATGAAATTATTGATGCACTGAAAGGAATTTGTGGTTGTTATCCATCACCAATTTCGACTACTTGCCATCAGCGAAGCAGTTTGGTGGAGCACTTCCGATTGCAGGAATTGCGATACTTGCATATGCAAGTTGCATTTGGTAATGCAGTTGCAAGTATTCAAATAGCTTCACATACTACCAAATCGTTGAATATTCGAGTTATCGGTGAATTAGGATTCTTCAATCTGAATCCTCAAATGTTAACTTTGGAAGGATGTGATGGACAAGGAGTTCTGTGGCGCGGTGATGGCAACATAGAAAATATGATGCGTATAGGGGCCATGAAAGCTCTAGAAAACTGGGACTCTGGTAAAACATCAGTGCTTAGAGACGAACTAACTTTGGTCGAGTGTGTTTCCAATTGTCGCTTTATATAAACCTGTCCGAACCTAATTAAGCCTTTTTTAACAGTTTATTATTGATTTTGTAATTCGCATGCAATTGCTATTGCGCTGATATTTCTGTCATATTGGGTGATGTCAGAAAATATTTGAGAGGCGTAAGTTAACTGAACTGTTTACAATTACATCTTTGCATTGTTTCAATAATTTATCACCAACTCCTACTGTATTGTTTACAATTTTCATTCAGAACCTTAGATATTTTACCAATTTGTCGTGTAAATTGTTTTGTAATAAATTATTGTTTATGATAACACAGTAACACATAACTTGCATAAAGTTTCACAAGTTAATATATATTTTTTAGTGAAAAACATAATAATTTGAGAAGAGGATGATTAAGGTCATACAATAATTGCAAAACATAAATGAGCCTCCAAAAATATCTATTTTTGTACGGTATTTGTCTGGAAGACTATATGATTTTCGAAGGCTCAAATTTTTTGCATTCATGAAATGGAGGTTTGTTCGTTTGCTGCTAACGCCAGATTAGTGGAAGGAAATCCTTTTTTCGATACTTCATGGCGTCAATCATCAAACTTACTGCTACTGAACGATTACTCAGAAACTGATATAACTCAGCACTTACTCCTCCAGACTTTAGTCTTGTAATTGCTAGCTCAACTGCTCTTTGAAGAGTTTCCTGGGCTGCGTTTGTTCGTTCTGGAGGGACTCTTCCAGCAAAATATTGTCTAATTAAATCATTTTCTGCTTCTGAATTTGCTGAATTCTTGAATAAGTCTTTCTTCATGATAAGATTCAAAGCATGACATGCTGGTCCAGAAAGGATTATTGGTTCTGATTCATACGTCGGATCCTCTTCGCTAGTTTTTGTTTCACTTTCTTCGGTGGAATTTGTATCATTACTTTGAAAAATGCTAGAACTACTGCCGGTTACAGCTGCAGTTTTGGCTGCAACCCAGAAAATTGGCTCCTGGTCTGGCATTATAGCAGGAGTCACGAATTCTGCTGATCCTTTTCCCGTGTCAAGGTAGCTAAATTCTAACACTCCCGTTGGTTCGCTGGGATATGTTGCTAAAGACGATGGTTTTGGTGCATCTTTCTTTTTTCCATCAATCCTTTAATTATTTAGCATTAATTTTATTTTTAATTCCTACCAAATAATCACTACATGCTATTTTGATTCACTTGCAAAAAAGAAGCTCAACTAATTAGAACTGGTTTTTAAAATGATGATTCAGACTGCCTTGTGATTGCCATTTATGGTAGCTCACTTAAATTTGAAGTTGAAAGAGATTGAAAAATACTAAAATACCCGAATTTTTAGCTCGTAGCCTGACAAATCCGTGCATATTAAATTATTTTTCAAATTTATTCATATTTTCTTACCCATCTTCTTCAGATTCTTCATTGCTTCCCAGTTCACCACCCGACTGGTCATCGATTAGATCAAGTTCAGGTTCTGTTTCAGTCTTTTCTCTTTCGACTGTTTTTACTTCCTTTTCGTGTTCTTCCACTACTGATTCAACATTCTTCGTAGTTTCTAGCTTATCCTCGCTTGGTTTCTTTTGCTTTCTGTGTCGCTTTTTCTTGTGTTTTTTCTTCTAAATTTTCCGGAAAAAATAAATTGGAGACTTTCTGCAAATGCTATTATAAATTTTTTATACATTTTCAATTTGTTAAAATGACTTCTAGTAGACAGAAATCATTCTTTCAACCTTAAATGCTTATACCTCAAAAGTTTATGAAAATTAATTAACGAAAACTAAACATACATCTACAAGAGCTAAAATGCTTGAAAGTTAGACTACAGACCTCTGCAAAGAATTTTGTTTATTTAAACTTTTACAATACTGTTTTCATATTTATGAGAATAGTATAAGCTTCATAAGATAAGTTCGAACTCTGTAAGCTTTCAGCTGTTTTATTAAATTCGCCCTGACTTAATGCTACTCATTTATTTTGATTTAATTCCCTTAAAGTGGATACAAAATATCTAGGATATAACCATAATCTTACGGTTTAATGACCGATCCTTCCTTCAAACGCTACTTTTATTTGACGCAATTTGAACGGCTACCTTTCCTGCACTATGCTTTGCAGTTTTGGGTGGTTTCACTCCTTCTTTCCATTTTAAAGCATTTCTACTCCTGTTTTTGCTTCTTGCTGGTCGTTGTCGTACAGCTACCTGAATTCGAACCCAAACTTTGATCGATAAAAATCAGTAAATATCTTGAGTTTCTAATCACTTCATGATAGTTATGCTATGAGCAGAACTGATGTTATTAATTTTTATTTTTCACATTAATTTCCGATATTCCTCATCTTATCTTATCTTATCTTATCTTATCTGCAACTTGATTTCATATTTCTTGATGAATAAAATATTACAAATTCAAATTTGGAAATGCTCCTTTTGTAAATATCATATGAATATATTCTAGTATATTTCCTCCAGGATTTGCTTTTCTTCTTATCTAAAATTTAATACTTTCTATCTAAAATTTGTCATTCATTTGATGCATAACTACTCAAATAAATTAGTTATGACTGTAATGGCAAAATATGTGAAAAGTAGACGTTTTGAGGACTTTGTTCGACTTGGTCATTCACAATAAAAAAATCATCTACTCTACTAAATTTCATCAAATCCAATTTCTGAGTAAAGTTTTGGACTACAGTTTCCTCCACGATGTGGTTGGAACTGTCTTTGAAGACTAAAACTAAGAAGATAGCTCGACTCTAAGTCACAATAATTAATATAACGGCTAGCAAGTTGCTTGAAGCTGCATGAAAAATGATGAAGAACCTTTTCAAACTGTGTTTTTTCTTCTTTCTCATCAACGATTGTTTTTGTTTTCAGGAATTTCAATCGAGTTTTACGAAAATGTGATGTGGCTTTGTCTTCGAGTGATTTTAAGGATGATTCAACTGCCGATGCTGCTGTTGCTGCTGTTGTTATGATGCCATCTGTGATATTACTTGCACTGGAAGGCAAATTTGTACCGCTGCTAGAAGCTTCAGTGGTAGAATCCGTTTGGTCGTGTTGAACATGTCTTGTTGAATTGTAATTATCAATTCCCTTCCGACGATAACCTTTGCTTCGACTTGCAACAACTGTTGACAGTGTTATAGAAGCAGCTAGTGCTAAGCATTCTCTAATCCAACCGTTTTCCATATATTATTCAGCATAAAATGACCATTCTATTGATAAATCTACGCATTTATTTTAAAAAAGGCTTAAAATTAATTATCAAATGATAATCGAATATTAGTATTCAAATTTAATAGCAAATAAAAATTACTGTACATGTGTACTCTTGAGAGAATTACAATAGAATCATGCTTTTGTGCCTAAGAATAATTTTTTTTTCACAGTAAAAAAATATATAATTTGAAAATTTAATTGTTCAAATCAGTTACTTTGCATATTTTGATCAAAATTTTATCAAAAGTATTTGACAAAATTTTTAAAAGTATTTGAAAGTATTTGAAAAATACTACTTGCTTTGTTATAATTGTTTTGGGTGTGCTCAATATCAATTCTGTACTCTTTTTAGTTATGTCATTTTCAAGTTAATGTAAACTACACAAATCAAATTATATCACTGTAAAATCAATGTAATTCTAATGTAAAATTAAAGAATATGCAAATTTTGTCAATATTATTTGTGTAAATGGGACATCAGATCATTTTTAAAGATGGCTAAATTTTTCTAGGAAAAAAAATATTCACACAAAAAAGTTGAAAACTTTTGTACATTTTTATTTGCATTTTTCGCCCACTACAATACTTAAAGAACTATACACAGTTGAATCGTTTTATTCAAATTAGTACTCTTAGCATGCAGAATATCTTGAATTTGGTTTCACATTGTTTCTGATTTATGCAAATTAATTATCATTCAGGCTAAATATGATAAAGTATGCAGTGAAGATAAGTTTTATATTTATATTATTTTTTCTTTGTGAAATCATAAATAGACAGATTTACACAGTCGTAAGTTTCTCGTTATTCTTAATAAAAACAAAATAAGGTAACCTGCTCTTAATGTTCGAAACGAAAGATGAATAGTTGTCAGAAAATACATTTATTTGTCTTTTTTCTTTAGCTTTTACCTTCATATAAAAATTTATTTTTAAATAAAGGGCGGTGACCTAGAAGTCATTGAGGGAATTACACGGTTAAATTATTTTATATTCATGCATGAACTTAAGCTGAAAGATACACAATTAGAGCTTAAATAAAAGTATGCAGAAATAAGTGCATGAAAAAATTCTGATCAAATTAGATCAGCTCGTGAAATCATATAACCATAAATGTGAAGGCCGTACAAGATGAAATGTTTTATTATTATATACATTTCATTGTACTTATAGAATTACTTTTATTATGTCAAGACTAATCAGCGAAGTAAAAAAATACTTAAGTCAATATTTTCCGTCAAAATCAGAAAATTAGCTCATTCTTTACTCTATTATTTGGTTGAAGGTGAAATCACTTTTGGTACCTTTTAAACTTTTGAACTGAAAATATTTGAGTATCTGAAAATCTTACAGGACTTTATTACACTCAGTTGTGCTTTTTTGATCTGACTATTTTGCTAATTTTCCGTTAAAAGACTGACAAAACTAATAGATTCTGCAACAGATTGCTCAAATATATTTTGATATTGTATTTAGTAATTTCTTGCGCACTTCACTTACCGTTAATTTTCGCTATCATTTTGATAAATGCAATTACCGTAATGATCTTTAACAGGAGAACATCCACATCAAAATGAAAGGGAGAACTAGAACTGTTCACAAAATAACAGTGAAAAGTAAAATAATACACAGTTTTGGTTTGATGATGGCAAGATCAACAATAGTAATGCTAAGCGCTCGAAAAAGCGATATTAAAATCAAAATTAATGATCTGAACAATTGGATATAATGATTGCAGTATTAAAAAAACTAGCAGTTTTTGCAAAATCTTTCATTAAATTAAAAATTTTAACCGTTAATAAAATTGATAGCAGTCACCAGTGACTTTTCAATATAATAACCTGAATCTATTAATTCCTGAAATCTAATAATTATTGAATCCAATAATAATTGATTAGTTGCAGTATAAGAACTAGCTGCTTATCAATCAGATAATTTTATTAAATAGTTCAATTTAGGTAAAACTGATTGCTAATTCATATTGGGTTGTTCCATTACAAATTTGCAAATCTTTTACACAAACGTCTCATGCTAATATATTCATGATTTGGGTCAACTATTGTGAATGTATCATACTTGTTGTTTACTCTAACATTTCTTCAGTTTGCCAGAGTGTTTCAGCTTTGCCAACTTACCAGAAAAAGATCAAATAGTGATCAATCAAATCACGAATCAATAACTTTGTACTTATTTACGATTGAATAATATCTCTAAAGTAATTCTCAGAATTTTCCAAATTTACTATTACTATTTGAAAGCTATTTTATTTGGCCAACTATTTACTGCCCTCACTAATTATTTTATTCCACGTCCCCTTTCCTTCTTCTTCTTTTCTCCTCCTCCCACCAATCAGGTCATTTGCATAATAGCAACCATTTTTGGATCTCAAACATCTAACCTATTATTACCGCTATCAGCCAAGTATTCATAAGCAGCCAGCCTTAATAAACCGTCACCTTTCATGTGGTTATTCAGAATTCCAGCAATGTTCAAAGGGAAAATACTGATTTATTTGATTCTTTTCTTAATCTTATCATCTTTCCATTACTTCGTTAATGCATTCATCGACAACTCGATTTTAGGTAATCTTCACGTTTTTTTCTTTTTTTTTGATAAAGTTTTATGTGCGCTAATTTACTGTAAATAACGATAAGTGAAACTTATTGCTAACATACATTACTTTATCATATATTACTCAAATTGTTATCACTGAGTCAGTAGATTGATCTTTCAAATTCAAAAATATGATAATTAATAATGCATTGTAAAATTGAGCATATTGAAATCATCTTCTCAATTTGCGCAGTGAAAGTATCAACAACTGTGTGAAAATGATTATACGAATTGATATTTAAATGACAGCTCTCTTAATTATTAAATGAAATAAAAAAATTAGTGGTGCTAATAAAAATTATAAGATAGCAACACTAACAAATATCAAACGATTGCTGTCATTACAGTAAAAAGCAATGCTAATTATTAATTAATTAATTTATTTATTAATTGATGTAGCAAAAATTGCAACAATTTCTATGAAATTTGTTGAAGTTTAGGCATTTTTAAAAAAATAAAAAATAGTTTAAAGTTAAATTTTATTGTGACTTTCATTTATATTATTACTAATTACAACTATTTTTGTCATTATACTCAATTCTAACGCTCTATTTCCTTCATTCTAATAATGAAACGTTTGAAAATTCAATGTCATTGCAAGAATTTCGAATAAATAAGAAAATTTAAAAGCACTCATAAAATGAAAAAACTCAAAATTATATTCCAAAAAATTGAAAGTTATTATTTGGTTGAAAATGATATTGTGACAATGAATTTTGTGTGCTTATTTGGTGGCAGTGAGTGAAAATCTCAATTTGATAGCTGATAAAATATTATTATTATTTTTATAAAAGTAAAGCAATGCTAGTCAGAAGTTATATTATTTGAATAATTCCTAAAATTAGCGGAGTACAGTAGCCGAAGGAAAACAATGTCTATTCTATGCATACTTGGCTCAAATTTCATTTTTTAGCTACAAAGCAACGAAGAATTTCGGTTATTATTCGAATTTGCATTAAAAAGATAATTAATTCTTTACTGAACTACAAGTATCTCATATTTATTCAAATTAGTTTCTTTTTTAATTCAATTTATTTCGTATGCACATTATTGCAAGTCATTTTTTCCATCTTTGAGAGAAATTTTTATATCATCAAGTTATTTAAATACGAATTGTAGCACTTATAAGCCACTTCAAATCTCAATTCTTATTTGTAAAAGCATAGAAATTTACTTAACAGAAAAAGTTCAACAATCTAGAAGGTCAGTTTGTTCTAAGGAAAAAGTTTTGTGTACATATGAACTGGCAGGTACGTGAACTCGTAATTACAATTAAATGAAATGCATGTATGAAGGGAGAATTGTTAAAGGTCGAAGAAGGTAAAGTAATATGCAAAAATTGTTACACGACCTTGAATAGAAATTACAAAAAATGCATAGATGATTTTGCACAAGTTATTATGCAAATCTCACTCTTACATTAACTATTGCAAATAGGTTACTTATTTGTCAAAAGTTAATTGCATTTTCAATAGTTTTCTGAACTTTTACTAAAAGTTCACGAATTAAAAAAATTGCTGGAATTTCATTTCAACATGAATTGCATATTGGTTGTAAATTAATTCGTCTTAATTGAGGAGCAATATTCAACTAGCATATTTGTTGTATACGATAACTACATTTAATGCTTCGGAAATATTAGTGTGTTTTTTGCTGAATTAAAAGCAGTTTAGTATAGAGCATGAATAAGAGTACAGTTCACGCCGGGAGATTCAATCAATAAACTGTTGAATTTATACAAAAGCAACATTTTCTTTTCAAACTTCAAAATTATTGTAACCAATTTTTGTTTCACTGCAAGTAAACATTAATTAATGTATAATGGAATATGCAAAAGGTAAGAAATGATCATAAGTAATGGCTAGTGACAGAATAAGTAAGTTATAGAATGTTGGTAGAATGGTACGTACCAACGATATAACAGAAATCAGTAATAATTTAGGCAGTTTATGGTACCTATAATGATAATATAGATGTGCCTGCTGGTTTTAGCACAATTAATTTTACCATAAAGATCTGTGTGAAGCTTTCATGCATAATTAGTCACTGAACTGCAATGAATATTTTCCAAAATCATTATTATATCCTTTAGCATGTTTCTGATGCTCACAGATTTAAATAAATACAGAAATGCAGATTAAAGGGCACTAACTTGTACAATTAAAAGTCAAACTCAGCTCAATTTTCCATTTATGTCAAAAAGTTGAAAATTAATGCAGTGTTCTTATGTTAAAGAGTAATTAATGAAAATAAATAAATAAAACAACGTCATTAAAGCTAACATTAGATTGTGAAGTAATGTTATCTGAATTAGTACAGTAAAACTCAAGATTACAGGGATAAGTTTGCTTTTAAATAGCTTGCAGTAAAATGGTATGCCATTTTTTTACAATGAAATAACCAGTTTTGGTTAATATGCAAAAATTTAATGCGATTCATTTAAATGCTAATTAAGTTAAGGACCAACATGTTAAGCGCAAAATTAAGTGAAATAAGTGATTGGCGTCAAACTTGAAAATATTCATAGTTTATCTTATTGAAAGCAGCGTAATCAGATAATTATTTTGACTTTATCACTTTAGGTGTACCAAAAGTCACTTGTGAAGAAGATGATTTATCACTGGATGTGATGACTTCAAAACCGTTCCATGGTAACATTTTTGTGAAAGGACGAGCTAAAGATTCTTCATGCAAACAGTCATATAGCCATAATAATTCAAATTCATATACTTTATCCCTTGGCAAATGTGGCATGCAACGCTTACGATCAGTTAGTTAAACACAAGCAATATTAACTTTGAGTGTTTTCTAAGGATTACTGATTGATAATAATTATTTATGCATAGTAATTAAATGGATCTGTGTAGCTGCTAAATAATTTTTAATTTAATTACAATAAATCATACATTTAGAATAATTTTTTGATAAATAATCGCAATAATTTTTTCATAGAACTGAGAATCAGAACTGCTTGATTTCTGAAACCAAGTACTGATTTATTATACATAAACTTTAACTTTCAGTTAAAATTATTTACATTTGGATTTGAAACTTTCATGAATACAAGTGAGTTTTTTTTCAGGTTAATCCTCGAGGGATTAATTTTCTCATTACAGTAATTGTTTCCTTTCATCCAGCAGGTTTTATCACAAAAAATGATCGAGCATTCCATGTAAAATGCTTTTATATGGAACCTGACACAGTTGTCACATCAGCTCTTCACGTCAGGTGACTTCAATATTTGTGCTATATTATATTACTTGAACAAAAAGTTAATTAAAATTCTCATTGTTATATCAGTATCAACTGTTAATCTATGATAAACTGATATTTAAGTTTAGCATTTTTCAGTCCATTAGTAACAACAGAACTATTAGATGAGTTGAGATTACCAACTTGTGAGTACAGTGTACGACGAGATAGTATCAACGGACCACAACTGGCGTTTGCAAACGTTGGTGAAACAGTAAGCGTGAATTTATTTTAAATAAAATTATTAATTTTCCGTAAATCAAGAAATTTAAATAGTTTTGAGCCCAGAAATTTGTGTTTACCTTTAAGAATATTAAATTAGAAGTCATTTCTGTTCAGCTAAATCCAACAATATGTACTGATAATGTTAATTTTGATTTGGTGGAATTAAGCCAAAAAACAACTGTCCTCAAGTTTTTCACTTTTTCTCTCTTCTCGACAATAACGGATATCTCTGATTCTTACGTTGTGAATAGTACCTGATGTGAAAGTTGTTTGAAACTACGAATACTTTTGCTTTGCATACATTCGATTAGTGTCATTTGAGTAATACCTTTTGAGATTTTCGTTTTAGATTGAATGACTTTTCACTTACTTTTAGTTCTTTTTTTTCACTTACTTAAAAAAAGTAATTGCATTATTTTTCGTAAAAATTTGTCTTACAACTAAGACAAAGGTTTTTAATTAAATTTCTTTTTACATACTATTACTTTTCTATTATATATTACATTTTTGCAGTATGTTGTGCTTCTTTATTTATTCAGAAATAAGGAAAAATAGGTAAAATGGTAATGTAATGTATCACATGGCGAAAAATCTGAGAAAAGTAATCTCAAATTGCTTTAGGTATTCCATGTTTGGCAGTGCAGTGGTGCAGAGATGGGTATGCTGGTGAAAAAATGCTTCGTAACCGATGGCGAAGGTAACGACCACAGCGTTCTCGATAATGACGGGTAGTTTTATTTTTTGCATAATTGTTTCAAATATATCTAAGCTAAGCAATTCATTAACACAAATTCTGTATTTAACATATTTTACAGTTTAACAGTTAGTTTTTGGATTTAAAGGAAAAGTTTGCTAAGACTTATTTTAGTTGTTCTTTGGATGACTTATTGCTTGGAGAGTTGGTTTATGATTCCTCGTTAATGAGGGCTCATGCTCAAAGTCAAGTATTCAAATACGCTGATAGCAATCAACTTTTTTTCACATGTCAAATTCGGCTCTGCCAGAAAATTATGGGTTATTGTGAAGAAATGACAGTATGCTTTTGCAAGCAGAACTTTTTTAAATGATATTTACATATTTAAACAGTAAAAAATGCAATTTTCAAATCAAATGAATTTTTAGTCTTATTGTCCGAAATTGGGACATTCTTACTTATTGTAGTTACTTTACAGTATTCAGTTTACTAATTGCTTTGAATAAGACTAGTACTATTGAGTAACGGATAAGGAGTCCATTATGTACCTTACTGCAAGCAATGATTATCATCTGTTAAAGATTGAGTTTATTATTAATATTGTTGATTGCTTGTAGCCTCCAAAATGTTCAAAAAGTAGTGCTGAGACAAAAGAGAAGCGCTCTCAACGATCAGTCACATCTCAGAAAAGGGATTTCTTGGAATTGGATGTGAGTACCTCGGAAATGCTTATTGGAGGAATCGATGATACATCCATCGAGACGTCTGCTATGTGCTTCTCTCCTTTCCTAGTAGCTTTGTCTAATTTTATACTATTTACTTTGGTAACTGTTTTGCTAGCTATTCTCGTTGTAATGAGAAAAGAAACACGAAAAACTATCATTTGCATGGCATGCTTATGAATATTAGCAAATTATGCCACCTTATAAGTAAGAACTAAAATTTTCAACCTCTTACTTTTGTTTTGTTGACTATTTACAATAATTTCGGTGTCAAAATTCAGTATAAAAATAAGCATAGCGTTGATTTAACAAGTTGACAAAGACTGAAATTCTAGACGAAAAGTTTGATCATTTGTTTTAAAAATAATTTCAAATACAAATTTTGAAACTGTCTGAGCTCAATTATCAAGCTTCTGTCCAAAAACTTGAAAGTTAGCAAAGATTTCAAAGTTGATAATATTATGAGTTTGCTATTAGAAATGACGGAGATCGTTTTAATTAAATTTCAAGACTAATTCTTCTGAAACAAAACCTTTAACTAACACTTGACATTATTATTGCTGGCAAAAAATTTTGAACTTTTGTATTGTATTCATTTATTTTCATATTTTTCTGAAGTAATTTTTTTCTGCCAAAAAGTTGCATGCTTGAAATTGCGTAGGAAAAGCTAATAGATTTTGTTTTATTACAGATTGAGTAAATTCAATTAGTCATTCACTTATTAAACATTAAAAATTAATTCACTGCTGTAAATAAATTTTTCAAGTAAAAGCATTCAATTAAATATTTCATGATTTAATTTTGAATTTTAAATAGCAAGACTGTATTTCTGCAGAAACTTTTATGCAGAGTTGGACATTGACATTCATTTATTTACAATTTTGTTCGATTTAATTCAAAAAATTGTTAAAGAACTTTTTTGTCGTAAGTTTTTAAATTTTTGTTTTGGTCTCCTAATTGACTAAATTTAAAATTAATATGGTAATACTAATGATATTTTTCACTCTGATAAATAAATCACAAATATGATAATATAATAAATTACTTATTTTACTGTTTTTTGAGAATATTTATAATTTATCAGTTCAGTATGAGAGCACTAATGCAGTTTGTGCCAGAAATGTTCTTCGATGACAATTCTCAAACATTCCATTTTAATTTTTTACTGTTGTTTTCATGCTTGTTATGAATTATTATTCAGATTGTGAAAGTAAATCCGATTTATGAGTTGCCTTTATTTACATTCTATAAGGATAACAGTTAACAATATAAAGCAATGCACTGTTTAAGGATACTTCATTCTTATTCCATTTTTTTAAATCAAATAGTTGCTCCCAAATTATTATCCCATCTACTGGTAAAGTCAATACAAATAGTATTTCAGTAGAATAGTCTATTTTAAGTTGAAATATTTGTTAATAAACCTCAAAAAGTTTGCTCTTATTTTTGCATAAAAGTACTACATCATATTAGTCTGATCTACTCTCTGATCCAGCAGCCATTTAGATCAGTGATAGTACTGACTACAGAAACTAAGAAATAATAGATGTTTTTCAATACTGTGACAGAATATATCTTGAGTTGAGTTCCTATTATAAGCAGTTTCATTATTTGAGTTATCTAACTAGTATGTATTATTGCTAACTTTAGATATTGGAAAAAACATAATATACTAAAATCAAAAACGAAAAAACAACAATAACAACTAACAGTTGGATAAACCAATGCGTCTAGACAAGGCAGTTTTTGGGCATTAAATTTATTCAGATAAACAGTCCGAAAGTTTTTTAAATATGCTTAATCGTTCATAAATTATGATTAGAATATTTAAGAGCAATGAAAACTGTTCCATCAGTGGAAATCAAGTATTCAGGTTTTGAAACAAAAATGACATCATGAATCAGCTTTGAATTATTCAGTCTTTTCAATAAACAACGCAAGTTTAATTGTCTGTCAAGAAAATAAACAAGTGAATAAAAGAACTGAGATAATATTTGACGTGAAGAACAATGGTGACAAGTATATTTGAGGCACAAGAAATGACTGAAACTTGTACAATAAAAATAAATAAATAAATAAATATTTCAAAGTCAGTCAAAAGTAATCTTGTCTGGTATTTTTCACGCAGCTTAGCAGTTCTGAATGCGCTGCCATCTCAGTGCTGAATTCTGATTAATTAGTACTCTAAATAATTCAAATTAATTTATTAATATAAAATTCACTTTGTTCATTGCTATTTAGGCAGCTGAGAACGATCCAATTTTTTTTGCATCATCTTTTTGCGCAGGGGCATTTGCCGGTATGCTATCTAAATCAATCGTTGCGCCATTAGATAGAGCTAAAATCAATTTCCAAGGTTGATTTCTTTATCAGTACGCAATGCATAACTGAAGGAACACAAAAAAGAAATACAAATTTAATTACTGAATTTTAATTGATAACAGTAAAATTAAATTATCATCGTTACTTATGACAAACACATATAAGGATAACCATTATTATTATTAACATTACTTGTTACTATTATCAATTACTATTATTTATTTCTTTTATTATTATTATCATTATTAATTATAATATTGCTTTAAAAGTGATATTAATTTAGTGTCATCGGCAACTCGTTACTCAATATTTGAAGCAATGAAATTTTTGAAAACAACATACCACGAAACAGGTTTATTATCTCTTTGGCGTGGTAATTCAGCGACATTAGTTCGAGTTGTACCGTATGCTGCTATACAGTTTGCATTTCACGAGCAATACAAATATTTACTGAAAGTTGACTTTGACAAGTAAGCATTTGTTTTTAGATGCTAAAAAAATCACAGTATAAGTTAAATTACGGTCTAAGGATGATCTGTCTTGATTGATAAAATATATCTTGTCAATCAAGATTGATCATTCTCAGACAAAATTTTGATTTCAATCATTACAGCACTTAAACATAAACTAGTAAGACTATGCAGTAGTAGAACTTAATTTGCTATAAAAACTAACACGTTTAGTACTTTTCAGCACTTGTGAAGAGTCAAAAAGCGTTATATTTCAATAAAAGTAAAACATTAAAAATCTTAATTATTGCGGAAACAATTAGTAATTGTAGAAAACGAACACCCATTCGAAGACTACTAGCTGGGTCCTTAGCTGGTGTAACAGCAACTATTTTCACATATCCACTAGATACCGCAAGAGTTCGACTTGCTTCATCAAAACATACTGAATATATTAACCTCAGATCCGTTTTTGCTAAAATGTATTCTACAGAAGGCATTAGGTTGGTTACTATAAAACAAAAATCAGCAAATAATGCAAAAAAAAATGCACTGATTTCGGGTAATTACTTTGTTTCATTTTATATAAAGTAAATTTAAATAATTAAAAATTATCGAAATTGAATCGTTTTGTAAGTACTGCCTTCTTTAATCAGAAAATTTGTTGTAATATATTTTAGAAATGCTTTTTATGAAGCCAAAAATCTGTCATTCATAGGCGTTTGCTTTTGCATGCAGCATCATATATAGCACTTCTAAGCAGAACTTCTGACTTTTCTCTCAAAGTTTTCAGTAATTTCAGTTTTTAAATGCGCACAAATTCCACATAAGTCATAAAAGACAGAAAAATTGTTTGCGAGAATTTGAATATTAATATTGAAGGTCATTTTACTATGGATTAACACCATCTTTACTGGGAATTATGGCTTATGCCGGTGGAAGTTTCTATACATTTGGCACACTGAAACTATTTCATAAAGGTACTGTTGTTAATGAAACTATTAGCATGCAAATTTGGGCCTTTCACACTTTAAGTGCCGGGGAGATAAATGAAAAGAACTCCTATTACTAATTAAATTAAGAAACATCGTTTACTCGTATATGACTTTTGTACGCAAAGCTATATTTCGAACTAATAATTATGATTAAAACCAAATAAATTGAGATATTAATTTCTAATCGATACAACAAAATTTAATTTTCATTTTTAATTTGTGACTGAAATTACGATTAAAACCAATACAAAAGTACTTCGGCACAGTCAGGTATTTTGTTGAATATTATAATTAATCGTATGATTAGTTAAATATTATTATTGACAACTATCATTCACTCGGGATGCTTTCAAAAATATGTGTTGTGGAAAATACTTAAACAAATTATAATAAATTGTTTGAGGCATCAAAATTCTTCGAAAACTTCAAAGTTTTCAGTCTCCGTAGTAAATACTGCCCAATTTTCTTTAATGTACAGTACGCAACAGTTTACTTAGCTACACACGCAGTATACTCTTCAAGATGCTGCTGAACTGTGTTCAGCTGTACTGCTTGAACACATCTCAATCACTTTAGCTGACATCATAAACTAGAAGATTCTATATTAACAGAACATACGAATCAACCAATCTCTCCGTATGACCGTCTTATTTATGGTGCTATTTCTGGTACAGTTGGTCAAGTTATATCATATCCAATAGATATTGTTCGCAGACGAATGCAAACTGGTCGCATTTCATCAAAGAGTAGAATTTTGCATGTACTACATGAGATATACCGCAAAGAAGGAGTATTCAATGGGCTATATAAGGGAATAAGCATGAATTGGATTAAAGTAAGATACAGTTTAAAATTATAATGGAATAATGACATGAATTCATATCCTTGACCTTCTTTCTTAACTTTGAAATTTGCAAATTTCCATTATCATGTACATCTGCTTGAAGTACTATGAAGTGAATTTACTTGAATATAAACTAAAATTCTTACAGTGAAATGAAGTACTCATTGATCTCACTACATTAAAAGTAAGCAGACCAAAATACCTCCTACCAATCTAGCTTCTATCAATCTTATCAGTCCATTGTCACTTATTTTATCTTATGTCCATATCTCTAATTTTTAGTCTTTGGAGCTTCAAATTCAGCAAACGCATTCGTTAAGAAATTGACATAAAAGACTTTCACTCCACCTCAACACTATCCTGGATAACTATCGCAAATAACAATATCCTGTTTTGCTCAGTACATTCCTATCTAATCTATTATAAAACAATAAGAAAATAGACCTATTCGATTTTAACTTTCTAATACAAACATTTCAGGGTCCCATAACGGTTTCTATTACATTTACAGTATACGACTATACACTTCTATATCTGCTCAAGCTTCTTAAGAAATCATAGTTCTTTACTGAAATTTAGACAAGTAATGCGCAGTTATACAAAATATTTACATGCTTTCAAGTATTTTGTAAAATGTAAGGGAATTAATAAAGTATATTTGTTTCTTTAATACCGCTAAGAAATACAATATATAACCGGAGATACAGTCCTATACAAACACGAACACCATTACAAACATTATAAACAGTCTTTACATTTAACTACAAATCTTTATTACTATTACATCTCATATAAAAGCATATAAAGCAACGCAAAAGTTAGTTTCTGAATGAAATTCGGAATCTATATATAATGCAAAACAACTCTGTTGGTAGCTAAGAAGCCCACTCAATACTTTATGAAGCAATCAAACTGAGCAGACTAAAAATAAACACTGAGATCGCGGCATTCCACACACTACATCAAAAGCATCAAAATGTGAAAAAATTATTACGAAAATATCCCAAAATCAAACAGTTCGCTGAAATTTTTTTTAAAGACGGTATAAAGTGATGAGCAATGTTACAGATAATTCATTTATATCAAGATTTTTACATTTAAATGAATTTTCTTCCAAACAACAAATGAAGTAAAAATGACTACTCATCGCTTCTAATATAATAATACACACAGTATTTAAATTCTTTAAATTTCAATATATCATATTTTCAAGACAATTCAAGATAACAAATAGCTAGGCTGAAATATCTAAGAAGGAAAAAATGAGCACTTCCTGCTAGCAGAACAATTTCTTGGCCCGTACTATGAATTAAGTTACACGCATATGAAGACTGATGACTAACATCAAATCAAGAGCAAACAAATTAGCTTTCATTTTCATTGAAACTTAAAAATTCTTCCAACGCAACTTCTTCCAAACGTCCCTTTTCTTCATCTAAATTATCGTGCGGTCTTAATTCATCTAAAAAATAAGTAAAAGATTAGCAATTTTAAAGATTTTATCAAATGAAACTTTAAGAAATGACTGGCTTCTATTCCAATAATTATGACCAATAAGTAAAGGAAGAATAAGCAGGAGTTAATTTGAAATGAGAATTTGAAAAAAAAAAAGAGTCGACTGGCATTTAATGAAGTTGCTCATTTTAAATGAATACTTTATTTGATTTCTAAAGTTTATTCAGCTTATCACAATGATAAAACATTTTTTTTTCTTCAAAGAACAAGAGCTAATAAACTGTTAAGATTCGGAGCGCTGTAATTAGAGAAGTGACTGAACGCAAATTATATCTCGAAACTTTGAGATAAATAAATGCAATATTAAGTGTATAAAAATAGCTCAATACTACTGAAGATCAACAAACTTTGATTCAGTGCCACTGAAAAATCATAAACATCTGGAACTGCATTCAAAAAATTATGGGTCTTTGCTTTTTCCTTTTTAAGACCATCTTTCATCACAGAAATTTCTCCTTCGGTATCAGCAACAATTTGCAGTCCCTCCAAATGCGTTAGTGCTCTTTCTGTTTGTGAACAGAATCGACTCAATTTGATGATTTTACAATTCAAATCGTCCAGTTCCTGAAAGAAGAAACCTTAATCACTTTTTTTATTAAAATAAAACTTTGCACCAAGGTTGAAGTCATTAAAATTTAATTCAAAAAATGTGCAATGACGATGAATTTTTCAGAAACAAAATTAGCAGCCAACAGCTTCAATATATGGCAATTTGATATATTTCTGCTAATAAAAGAATATTGTAGGATAACAAAAATACACATTTATAATGAACAAAACATACTACGAATGTTTGCTTCAGTAACTTCAAATTATTGTAACATGCTAACAAAGCTTCAGCACGCTCATTACACATTTGTTGCGTTCGTCCCATGCGTGTGCTGCACAAATTGGCTAGGCGTATGTTTTCATCATTCATTTGTTCAATCATTTCGATACTTAATTGATATCTTAAAAATGCAAAATAAATAAGATTAGGTAGTAATATACAATGCTGAACAAAATAAAGTTTTGACGAATTTGTGAAAAATGTGCTCATACAAGCAGTTAAAATGGACTTCGAAATTTTACTAATGAATAAAATTTATTTGTGGTATCGCAGCGTAAATATAATAAACCACAACTTTTTGCAACATAAGTAACTTCTGCCAAAGTTTCTAAAGATTTAATATGATTGCGCAGAAATGTCACAACGTATGGTACTAGAAACAAAAAAGTGAGCTGCACCAAATATGAAACTACTGATGAAATCATTGATATATAAAATAAAAAATAAAAATTACTTCAGAAGCAAATTACTTCCAGCTTGAGTTTTCAGTAACGAAGATATCGCTTCCAATGAACATCTGAAACGTATTACACAAAATACTGCTGTAAATGTACTCAAATTATGAATAAAAATCCTCCAATTAAATAAATGACTGATGTATGCATGAATCAGGACTCAGTCTTTTTAATTCTAATTTTATTTCAATCTAGATACTTTGTAACACTTTCAAAATCAGTCCTCATGATCACTTTTTTTCATGATCACATTTTCACTTTTTTTCTCCAATCACGAGCTGAATACTATTATTTCTCATTACTTACAACTTCAAATTTCTGCCCTATAGAATGCTTTATATTGAACACAAGAAAATCATAAATAGAAACTGACAATTACTCAAATGACTGCCTATCGTAAATGAAAAATAAATTAGAAAACTTTAATATATCACTGACAGAAATGTATTGAAAAACCTTATTTACAAAATACAATATAATTCACTAACTTTTGGATGGTAGGTGACGTAGCATTTCGCAGTTTTTCAACACTAAAATAATGAGTACAAGACGTAAGTCAACAAATACATTTTTGAAAACGTGGAATCATTCTTTTTTCTGCACACTTTACAAATCCAATAAGATTTATAAAGACAATACAGACAAAAATGATAAGCATACCTGTTTGTGAGTTCATTTTGCACACTTACCAACGCATCTTTTAAACTTGCAAGCATCTGCAATTCTCAATAAGATTTCGTTTAAATACAAACACACTTCTCAACAAGACATAAAAACACGTGCAAAGCTAAGCTTATACTTTCTACACAAATGCCTTACTAATCACTGCTTTGCTTCTTATAAGACTGTATTTATGGAGAGAAATGCAAAGTGCTCTGTTCTTTACTGTCGTTAGATAATTTGTTTTCGTTGATATTACCAGTTTTACTGTAAGACATTACACGTACCTATAATATACTTCTTAGCATGGTTATCTCATCTCAAACACCTCTCTCAAGCACATTTAAGAATATATACCAACCGCTCTCATCTAGTAAAGATCAATTGGACGCAATGGTTTATGCAACAATCGAAAAGGCCGCATTAAATTTGATTCATTGCATTTAAATGTGTTGAGGTGCCACATTTTCTGCTCATGCAAAGTAATTTGTAGTTTCGGGCGAGAGTGTCATTTCTTCGATATTCTCGTGCTTTATGCAAAAGGATTACTTCTAGATTACATGTATACTTGTCTTAACTTTTCGTACTGTAATAAATTCGTCGTTTGCCCAAAAAAGGCTTGTGTAGAAAAAATTGAAAGTCAGATATTGTCAATGCAGATATCATTCAGAATTCAGATAAAGCATAATCTGTAATTTGGGTTAATTGAAGAGAAATACTGTAGGTTGTAAAAAACGACTACTGAAGGATGGATAATGGCTAGAAAAGGACATATTAGAAGTATGTTAAAGTCTACTTTGAAATAAGCTTCAAAAAAGGAGAAAAATTTCGCAGAAACAAAAGTCTTATAATAACTATAACAGTTAGGACTTTTAAGGTAAAAATTGTCAATTAATTTCGATAATAAATTTAATGATTCTAGAAATTTTGTCTTTGATGATTCGATTCTTCACGTATATTATATTGGGAAGCTCATTACATTTTTACAATCGTCGCATTTGCACTTGCGTTCATGCATATTATTAATTTCGTGCTTTTAAAGCAACGTCATTGCTTAAAATTTTTTTTGAATGAATTTAATTTTTGTATTCTAGGTTTGAACATTTCAGTAGATTTTTAATAGATCAAATTTTATTGAGAATAATATATAGTTACACACATCGAGATTGTATTGGGAAAAACAGTAATGTCTTGAAAGATTATTTCTAAAGATTAAAATTTAAAAATAGATTATTATATATTTAAGAAAAATTGATTCATGGATTCATTCAAGCAATTATTGATAATAGCTTAAACTAGATAGCTGATTTAAACTTAAATAGTTCAGAAAAATGAAAAGTTTCAAGAAATGAAAAAAATAGCTGGCCGTCAAAACTGTTCACGTCCGTGATAATTCGTTCAATGTCTTGATATGATTTGGCTTCAGAATTATGCTATGACTGCGTAATGCTAGAAATTCATGCTTAGTTTTACTAAAATTGTGACCGAAAAAATTGATTAAGCAGAGTTCACCTTATGATTTTGTTGTTTTTCTTTGAAATAAGCATTCCTGCTTTAATATTTGTGAGTGCATCGACGATCTGCTCTTTTAGAATCAAGAATGAGTTGAGTTAGAGCGGTTTCCAAAAAATATCATAACTTGAGGAAATCCTCGTTAATTTTGAAATTCTCTCTGAAATACGCAAGGAAATTTCCCGAAAATCTGTTGAGGGAAACTTGTTACGATTCACGATGTTTTGTGAAGTAAAAATGGAATCTAATTTTCACTGCATCATAAAATGCTACATTGACGGATTCAAATACGCTGCATCTATTTTTTTATACCTTGTAGATTTCTGTGTTTTATTTTCACCTGTATATAGCACACGCATAGAAAGGATATTTCACATAGCTCTTAATATTTATTTACGTCAATACAGTTTTACAAAGCTTTCATGGACAGTATCAGTTTCTAACTTCAAATAAGGCTAAAATACTTTCGCAAAGTGATTAGGGATAAACATTTCTTGAACATAATTAAATTAACAAGTTTAGTTTGCTATTATTTTTTCAAAAAATTTACAAAAAGTAAAGAAGGATTTAACAGCTTAATAAGAAGACAAAAGCGTAATAGCACTGCAAAATTAGCATAATATTCTGCAATAAAAAGAGCAAACTCATGTCATGCATGTGGTATATATGGTTCATAATGATATGACATTTCTATTATTATTTATAACTGAAGAAGAATATAACAAATGTAAGTATAAGCTTTCTGAACCATTTGCAGTGAATATACTTCCATGCATGAATCTTAACAAATTTGTAGTTTTTTGATATAAATAGAAAAATTAAATTGTTTTTCACACAATGATATTCACTGTAATGAATTTGAATCATTGCTAAAGTATTTGCAAGATTGTTTGTAATTTTTTACACATTACAAAAATTTTATCAGAATAAATATCATTTTTTTAAAGTAATTGACTTTTTAACTGCGTGTGAAGAAAAGTTGACTTTTTGTCTAATTTGTCGCAGTCGATTCATCAAAATCGGTGTAATCGACAAAGTATTCATTTGTTTTATTCTCGCTAATTATTTTAACCAATTCTATATTCTTTGGATTAACATTCCAGTAATATCGAGATGAATGAATTGGTTGCATCCATTCCTTGCCATGCTCGCTCTGTAAGCAAAATGAATGTCATTACAAATTCATAATATGAATCCTTGCAATGTTTTTTTGTATTCCAGATCATATATGGCAGGCTTTAATTGCTTAATTTCAAAAATATGTCACATTTTTTGATGTGGAATAGTTGCTATTGACTTTGGTGATAAACAGTAACTAATTTTGTAAATAATACTTCGGATTAAATAAAAATGAATATTTTCTAACAGTGAAAAGTGAATTACCACTATAACATCAAGGAAATTGCAAGGCACATACATCAAATAACCAAGGAAATCAGTTGCGCAAGTTAAGTTTATTAAGGGATAATAAATCCTATAAAAAATAGATCAATTTCTCAAATTATAACTATTCCAAATAAATTAAAAGTATATTATATTGAGCGATTTTTTATATTTTTTTAAAATTAAATTTTGCCAACCGAAAAGAATGATGGTGGAAAATTAACGACAAATAATATAGTACTTACTTGTATTGCTCGTTGAAATTCAAACCTCCAGTCCACGAATGACTTTCGTTGTGGTACAAGAAGAAGATATCCATTGGTATGATATCGTTTATATAAACTTTATATTCTAATAAGTCTTCTGGCTGAAGAAATTATATCTGAGCTTAGAATTGAAACTGTTTCACACTCAGTTAAAAAGCTTTGGTTTGGAAGCTTATTCTTCTTTTACCTTTTTCAAGCCGGATATCTCATCTTTTTATTTGATTGACAAAAGCTTAATTTGCACTTGAAATTTTGTATGAATGTTAAAGCGATACTTATTTATTTTAGATTGGTGATAATATCTCTTAGCATATCATTTTTATTATTGATTCAGTATATTATGTAGATATTACGCGATTAAATCGATGCGCGAGTTGCATAAATCCACTTTCTCTAATATCTGCTGCGAAATTAGCATAATATTCTTCAATAAAAAGAGTGAAATCAATGTCATGCGTGTGGTAAATAAAATCACATTCTCGATACCAACCTAAATTTTTATCTCTTTTATATTACAAAATGAGCATAAGTATTACTTTAATTTTTACATTTTTAAAATCATCACAAATAAGTGTAAATTTAGAATCGGTTAGAAAGAATTTAATGGTTATTATTACAAAAACAAGAAATACAATCACGGTGAAGTCGAAAAATATATTTAGTAATAGTTTACCAAGTAAAAATTTATGATGCAGAACATGAAAACGATGAAGAAATTATTAACTTTTGTAATTTTGCTACAACTTTGAAAGGATTATGTTTGAAATTATGATAATGACAGTGAGCTCCAGTATTTCCCCAACAGTTTAGCAAAATACAATGAACTTAAGAATGGTAATAATTTTTTACTTGCCATAAAATCATCATTAAAAAATTTTCAAAAATTTCCTACCATTAATTTGTTAACATATTAAATGCCAGTATTTGTGAAAAAAAAATTTTATATAAATAAATATTTGGTAATAAAAAGTTACCGAGTAAGGTTCCTGCAAAAAGCAGTGGAGTACCTCCACGACTGATAATCCAATCCCGAAATATTTGAAGTGTAACTACAGTATCCTTCGGAATAATTCGTGTTTCATTAAACATTTCAGGATATTTTTTGTGAAATGAAACTACGCCATTTGTTTGACAACTAATAAATTTACTACGTCTCAAAGTCCAATTAAATAATGTAAAATTAGCTGGGACTCTAATTTGTTCATTATTACTTCCATAACTGTCAATTTTGAATCTGAAATTTAACTCTTAAATTCCAGTTAATTCGATTAGAATTATCTAATTTATTCAGAAATTTCTATTTCTCTCAATTTCACTCAGTCGAATTTACTTTTATTCTTTAAATATCAGTTGGGTATTTTGCTTAATTTACATTAAATTAATTACAACAATTTGCATGAAATCAGTGAAGAGTAATGCAAAAAAACGAATAGTCAACAACAAAATTTTTAGTTATTATTACAAATTTTGTCGCTAATTAAAAAATTTTTCAGTCAAAAAGTTGCTAATAATTAAAAAAATTCAAAAGATATTAAAAAGTAGAACAAGGATACCTTGGAATTATTCTCTTGATATTTTGCAAATGAAATATGTAATAATCTTTAGTGATGGATAAAGTAAATGAGATCAAACTGTAATAAAATTCATCTAATTTCAATTTCAAATTATTATGAGGATATTTTACATAGAGCAGTCTTCGTTCTTCGATTAAATTTAACTGAAAATTAAATCAAAATAAAAATTAATATTTATATATTTTGCTTTGAAATGGTGGACTATTTTATTAATTTCAGAAAAACAGTTTGAAATTTGAATATAATTTATTTACACGAAATTATGATAGAAACTTATTTGCATTTTAATATAATCAAAGCAAATATCTTCATAATTTCATAGTTTAATGTGCAATTTTTAATTTGATTTATAAATTAAAATACTCTCTATATACTCTTCCTCATTACAAATGTTTGATAGAGTGCGGAATTCTAAAAATTATACACAATTTATAGTTTGCTTTAATTTTATTGCAAATGAAACTGAAAAACATTTCTTTTGAGTTTTTCACACAAAACTGTCTTCTAATAAGCATTTACTTTGTCAGTGAATTTTATAGCTAAAAGAGTACTTTTTATCAAACGAAATAAATTATTATTATTATTATTATTATTATTATTATTATTATTATTAT
>UYYF01000094.1:0-44979 GCA_900618365.1 Thelazia callipaeda
CCCTAATAATTCCCCCAGTTGGCACCTTGACCGCCATTTTGCACTGACTTATAGTGTAAGCATTGTGAATAAAAAATCATTGCTTAGTGATGTACGTAACATCTATCCATGATTTCACACTTAAACATTCACATTGTTATAAATTATTGTGAATGTGGACATTACAATTAGTGATTACTCTCCGTTACTTTGTAAATAAGACTAAAACTAGGATACCTCAACAAAATTCCCTAAAAAGATGTGTGAAACCAGTCGGTTCGTAGTATTCGCCAAATTGCAGGCGGATTCGTACTTATTCCAGCATATCAGTTTATCGTCCTTGGAAATATGGCCTTTTATCGACTTCAAACGAATAATGAATGATAAATTTCACTTCGGAGATTTACTTGGAATAGATAAAATTTGCTGGATATCGTTAGAAAATTTAACGAAAACATCTGAATCCAATCCGTAACTCATCACTTTTACATTTAAAAACGTATACGCATGAAGAATGATTGACTAAACCAAAATAGCGTTACTTTGCAATAAACACGAGAAGTATTCTACGCAATGCGGAGTACTGGTCAAAGCTGATGGGCACGCAGTTGTATGCAAAAAATGGCAAAGTTTGTCAGTCTTTCATATTTCCACAATAATATTTGTCAATACACATCTTACCCTGCCGTGCATGTAATATCATTATAACATAATTGTGAAGAAATGATGGATAAGGTAAGGGTTGAATGTTTGATTTTTTAAAGGTCTATTCACTATACTTCACCATAGGCCAGTGCAAAACGGCGGTCAGGTGGATAAACCGAGGGAATTATGTATTTCATGGATAACCAGCACATTGCTTCAGATTTATCTTAGTTATAAAAAAAACTAGAAAATCTAGAAAATGGTTAATGTAAATGTTACTCATGGTGTTGTTACAAATAAATAGTTTGGCTAGAGATGAAAACAGAAGTCACTCAGTCTAATATATATGTGAATTGTGAAAAAATTTGATGCATTGCCTAAGGGAAGAACAAATCGTCATTTTCCGGTTTTTCGAGGGGCAAGTAGCGTTAGTTTTCGATCAGTGGCACTTGTGCATTTTTTAGTTCGCACAGGGCACAAATTGCAACTCTTACTGCATTATTTGTGCAATGAGTTAGAGCACTACTCACATTGTAGACTAATTTCTGTAGTTATCAGGTTCTTCAAGAGATTATTTAAGATGACATTTGACCCCTGAAAATTTGCAGTAATAGTTGGCGAGATTTGCGAAAACAAGATCCCGCCCCTGTTGCACAGCAAACATTCCCAAGTTTCATTTCTGTAAGTACGATATTCGGTACTTCTACCATAATTTGCATAATCAGTCAGAAAGTATTCTTCTCATGTATGCTTTTTTTCGAGAATCACCAATATAATTCAAACTCAAATATAGCACTTCCATCAAGTTTAATACTTATTTCTGTGTAGATTAGCTCTTGTAAGCTCGCATTCGTTACTTTGAATCATCACAGCGTGCAGCAACAATGCGTTTGGAGTGTTTTTCGATTTAGTATGGAAAAATTTTGTGCTCATTTTGCTTTAACTTTTCAAAGTCCCTGATAAATTGCTTTGTGATTTTAGCATATTGTATTTAAAATCGTAACATGTAAGCGAAAAAAATTTTGAAGTGCATAAAATTGAGTAAGACTTTTCTGGTGATTGATTCTGCACAGAGGAGCGGTTTTCTTGCTGAAGGTCTGATATTCAATAAAGAAATGCGTTGTTTGCGCTATTTGTTTTCATATTAATTGACTATTAGATATTTTTGGTTTTTGCGTAAAGAGATGCAGTAAGCTGAAGATTTGTGAAATACGTAATTTGATAGCCAACTATGAAACGTTCATGCAAATTCAGTCATAATATTAACTGCACAATTTCATTAAAATCACACAGAAGTAATCTTCTTTTATGCGTTATTGATTCTGGCGCTAGATTGTATTCCGGCAGTCTCCCTGTATTGGTCCCGCACTTGCGATTAGATATATACTTCGACGTAATCATATACAATGATGAAGTATTATGAAGGCGCAGAAGCATTAGCTCACTCCTGTGTTCAGCGCTGTGAATCCCTTGTCGTTCCTTGGCAAGTACAGTAGAAGAAGGTTCACAAGATGTATGTAGCAGTTATTATACCCTATCTTCAGACTAAATACAACCTCGTAGAAAATCCAGGAGTCGAAAACGTATTAGCAGCTCAGAAAACGCTTCTGTATAGCAAGTAGAATAGAAAATTCGTCAGATATATACATTTGCTTTTGCCTCAATAGTTTATAGTAGTGAACGCACGTCTCTTCTGATTTTTATTTTCCACTAATATATATGCGTTTTTTCCATAGCACTTATGCTATTTAATTAATTTATTCAAATACGCGTGTTTCAAGCTTCTATGGATGTTATAGTAAGAGCAAAAGTCCATTCCTGTAGATGTATACATAATTATTGATAATGCAGAAAGTGTTTATGCGACTATAATTATTTGTGCGATTAAGTAGTCGCCCAAAATTTGTTTACATCTATATTGATATATGCTTATTTGTTTAATATTTTTCTCAAAAAGCAACAGTTTTCATGCCCGGAAAGCAAATGAACGTTATAGGCAATATTGTTAAAGACTAAAATGCTTGATTTATTCAATACACATTGACTTAGAAAGCAGGTGGTCGATTGTCAACTTTCACGATGTGGAAGCACCAGTCCAGCATGATTTGTGGTATATT
Organism: Thelazia callipaeda; assembly: GCA_900618365.1. Lineage (NCBI taxonomy): Eukaryota > Metazoa > Nematoda > Chromadorea > Rhabditida > Thelaziidae > Thelazia > Thelazia callipaeda. Next base: position 2,742 of record UYYF01000094.1, read on the forward strand.
ACGACCAATTTTCAGCACATGTCAATATAAGAAAGTTTAGTTCTCACTAGCAAATTGATGCGAAAGTCATCACATTTGATGAGCGCAAATATGAGAACATTAGTGAATAAATTATAAGAATTGCAAAAATTACACTAGTTTTTAAGCGGAAAGCTATAAATGCCTGAAATACAACCTCGGTTAAAATCCAAGCGTAGCAGGCAGTATAAATCTGTTAAGAGATATCTTTGTATTGAAAAACTTTTCTGAATATAATACAGCTTTTGACTTTCAAAATCAAAAGCAAAGCAAAATAAACTACTAGACTTGTGAAGCCGAAAAATTGGCTAGGAGATGCACTGCAAGAATGAAGAGTTTGTCTCATTTTGCAGTGCATTTTATAAAATTGATTGACTGACTTTTGAGCTTTGAAGATCTCAATTCAGTACACAGAAAAGATCTGCAGAGTTCCCTCTAAAGGTCAAGATTTGCTAGACGTCACTAAAAACTGACGTTATCTTGTTGCTTGACATCAATGGTTATTTTTTTCTCAAGAGAAAATTTCTTCAATAATTTTCTGCTGGGAAGTAAATATCTAATGTAAGTAAACAAATGTGAGCAGTAAATCTTCAAGTAAGTCTTTTGTTATTAGTTATTAGTGTATTTGTTTCGAAAAGTATTAAGATTTTTTAATCAGTTTCAGTTGCTTTGTATTTTCGTCACTAATTTTTCTTGCTAGAAATGAAACTCGAATTATTAAGAAAATAAGAAGTCATGCAAAAAATTGAGCAAATATTGGCAGTTTCACTATCCATCGTATGTCTAAACCTAAGAGTTAACTAAAACTTTGAAATACACTAAGCCTTGCGTTTTTAATATTTTTAAATGATTTGAATTTGGCTTTGTTATTGTCACTTAATGTTTACACTTTGTTCTACAAAAAATGAAGACGTTTAGAAGAAAATTTTCTTCTTAAATAAATTATAATCACAGTTAAATTAGCGTGAAGTTTAAATTTCGCTTCAAAAGTACTACTTTGTATATATAGCGAACTGATCAGATTTTGAACTGCATAAAAGATAAATACGTGAATTGTGGTTTTAGTAAAATTCAAATATTTGTTCGTATACGAAATTTCATTTCTAATTATTTGCGCAAGTTACAGATTTTGCTATTGATAATTTGTGGTACAATTTTACGTTCTATAATTTATAGCAGAAATTTGCGCTCTGCAATTTATGGTTGTTGCACAGTCACGGCAGTACACACATCGTTAAAGATAACCAAAAATTAAATGAAAAATCTCCTGCCAATAAACCATGTGAAATAAACAAAGCACTAAATTACGATTTATTTGAATAAATTAAAAATCTCAGACTGAACAAAGCTTCTAGGCAAACTTTTGTTAATTTTGTTATCTATAAAAACTTTTTTCGAAATGAAATTGTATATCTTTTGTTTCACTTTTTTTTTCACTAATTATCATCTTTTAATCTTCTTAAAGTTCAGTCAAGCAAAAAAACTTGCTGCAATGTACATTTTGTTTTTTCAAATATTAATCTTTGCTTTGTAAAACCTACAAAACTGTTTCTTGTATTGTTGTAATGACTTAATGAATTAGTAATAACCAAATTTTCGTACTTAACATTTTTCAATGTTTACAATAATTTGAAGTATTAAAAATCATAGTTTTTTCTAAAATAAGGATTGTAAAATCGATAGAAGTGTGATCTTACTTGAGCGGTCATCAGAATATCGGATATAGCATTGAATAATGATATTTAGCAGAAAAATTAGTGAAAAATTTGCACGCGCGTATGATGCTAATGTCTAAAGCTCTCAAATTCACTCTCTTAAGTTTAATCTCATTATGATTATTTTTAGTTTGAATTTTATTGAAGACTATTCAATCTTTTATGTTTTTGCATTGCTAAGAAAGGAGTAGGATAACAATATATTGCTGTAATTTTATCCTTCCATACTTGGCATTTGATGGGTAGTCATTGCTTTTGCATTTTTTGATTTTTTGTTTTACTCAATATCGACCGCTTACGCATTAAATACTTGAATTCATTGCAAAAATAGAGGCCATCACTTCGAAATTACCTTTGCTTTGATAGAATGATCATCTTATTTGCATTGATAAAGAATAGCACAGATAGTTTGTCAAATTAATAATGCATGAAAGAAACTAGTGAATTTGAATATACAAAAAGTTTTAAATTTTCCAAATATTTTTTAGGACTCCTAAAAATTTCCAGCAATTAATCCTAAAAATTTCAGCTTTAATGTGAATTTAAATTGCTTCCATATACACTTACCTTCCACAATGTCTTACCTAAATTTCATCTGCCTCGGCTTTAGCATTACTTAACCTTGCTGTAAAGTAATTTATCGATTCTTGGCCTAACTCCATCTATCCATCCATCTAATCAGCAGCTATTCCCTTCAACTATTTTACTTTTGCATTTCTGTCTCTGCACGCAGTTTGTCCTTCAATTTATAAGCCTCAATCCCAGATCAATAGTACGAAAAAAAGTCTGAATTGAAGCACTCACTCCTTAAAAAACTAAACATCCATTCTTACTCTAATTTTTTTTCACTTTTCATATTATCTATATATAATGTTTCCATATTATATATATGTATAATTTAGCAGGTCGGAGGTTAATCTTCTATTTTGTTTTATTGGTTCTCGCGTTGGGTCGTATTTCGGCACTCTCGCTGTACTTGACCGGCAATCCATTCTGCTGGTTCCGGTACACTGGTCGAGTGCTTTGCTATGACCTTCACGGGGCTTTCATCAACAACCTCAGTTGTTTTCCGTTTGTTTTAATTTGTGATTCCAGACTCGGCTTTGTGCCGTTTCTCCTCCATTTCCTGCTTTCCTGATTTTTGATAAGGACTAGCTAGCAGCTTAACTGCTTGACAAGTTGGCAGAATCGAACATATATATTTATGTAGTAAAATTTTTAAACAAATTCAAAAATGGCTTCATAAAACTACTGCAATAGAAGCCCGCCCCATTTTCCTTCTCATTTCCTTTATTGCTGTCTTTTGGAAATGTTTCCAGAAATGGTAACTACGAATGAAATTTTTGTGCTTAATTAAATACCTGAAATGGAATTGCTCGTGTGAAATGCGCAGAACACAAGTGAGTGTGTTTGCTGCTTTTTCGCTAGCGAAGAAAAAATATATCACTCAAATGTTAGGAGCCGCAAGTTGTGCTATTATAAATTAATAAAATATGATCATTTTGTGCTGCATTATCAAACAAATGCGTGCAAAGATAAACACTGACTATAGCTCTAATAACTCTCTCACATTAGTGCCTACAAAATTATGAATTTTCCTATAATCGCTTATTAATGCGGGTTACAATTGTATCAGTTTTGAGTAGTGTTTAAAAAAATAAGTATTCAGTTATTTAATTACTGACGTCTTAGTGTGAATAAAGTTTCTGTCAAAAATTAGAACTGAAATTGTTCCAAACGAGAACCTTATTAATATATGATTCCACGGTGACAGAAAAATTACGTTCCGTATCTTCGTCATAAGAGTGTAAATACGTTACAGAACTCAAACTTAGAGAAGAGTGTGATTAACGTGTAAGTAAGGCGCGAATCTATCAAAGAGTTTGACGATTCTATTAAAAAAGTTTAGTGCAATTGCAGAAATAAGGCGATGAAGGAAAGTTTATAAGGTTAGAGAATTAACCTTTGGTAGGGAGTTGACAACACATATTTTACATCAATTTTTAACAGTTCTGACAAGCTTCTTCCTTCCATTTCACACTTATTCTTTCGAGAAGTTTACACTCTCGCAGTGTGATATGCAACTAATTCTATTACTATGTATTTATTATACTTGAAAAAATGACTGATAGCCAGCATCAGTAGTTACCAGCTGTTAATCGTGAAGAAATACTCAAAGCAATTTGTTCGATGCAAATTTTCGTTGAGTTGTTACTCGTTTACGATTATAATGATTTTGTGAATGTCATGCAGTGCTTACTGAAAAGATTATAGAGAGCTTAGTCAAATTCACAAATGTACTCTGAAGAAATGCATTTAATTTAAATCAACTTTTGACTCACATTTTGCAAATTATTCCTTATGTCTTCAAAATCAGTTCGCACACCTTTTATCAATTTCTGTATGTAATTATTAACAACTGTTTTTTTTTTTACATTTGATATCAAAAGTTCCTTCACGAAATTTAAAAAATTTCAATAGAAGTAAACTATCAGTGGTACTGATAAAAGAAGCCTGACAGATCTAAATGATTTTCTCGAATTTGGCAATCGAAAATTATTATTCTCAATACAATTGTTGCTGTATGATAAAATGCATATTTTGGTAATTCGACTTGTTTTTGCATAGAATGACTTTTAACATTTATAAAATGCAAAATAATGCGTAGTTCACAGCGATAGATTCGGTAATAGCTAAATAAATGGCAAAATTAATAATTCATATGTATTCTGATTGAGATAAATGTTTTCGAACGCTCCAATAATCGCATTACTCTTTAGATCACTTAATTTAAAATATTACTTGTCATTTAATTATATTACCATTTTTTTGCATTAAAATACTCAAATAACCCTTTCATTTTCACCTTCTCACCTGAAATTAATCCTTCTGAAGATGATGGAACTGAATCTTCTCTTTTTCCACATCGCTTCGTTCCACTCTAATAATTTCATTCATCTCTTGCATACTTCATCTTTTTTATCAATTACAAAAGTTTCTTACCTTATCAAAATCAAATTAAATTGCTCACTACCACCTGAATATTACTGTTTTTTGGTAGTGTAGTTTTTTCACACTATATTTGTACAGAAAAAATTTTTTTTCATAAAGACTCATTTCATCTTCCATTTCTCTCTCTGCTCTCATAAATCTTTCAGTATTAAAAAAAATGTTCACAAAGACAGTTTTTGCTTGTCAAAAAAACAAACAACACACTTTTCTATTTTATTAATTTTCCAAAATATTTAAAAAATCACAACACAGTGCGTTGTAATTAATTTCTTGTCATATTTTTGATAAAATAGCAATTACTATGAGTTTTTTGGAAGAAATAATTGTTCAAAGCATAATTGGCTGACATATATATATAATATTTAACTGGTTTTCGCATCAGTGATTTGTGCTTTAAAATGGATAGAATATTCACAGAATATATTACCATGTAAATATAGGTATTATTATTAATCTGAGTAACTAGTCTTAAAGCTGAAGTGGAACAAGAATTAATTTTACAGATAGTACTTCCTGTATCACTGTAGTGAAATTTATTCAATTTTTTTAGTCAAAAATTACTTCAAAAACGCAAATAAAAATATTTGCCGAAAATTTTGCTTCACATTGCGAACATATTCGTTTTTGTATTCGAGAGAATTTCGCTGAGTTTTTTATGATTTAAACATTGTGTGAAATTAAAATAATTACAGACATTTGAATGCGAACGCATTTTTGCAAAAAAATAGAAATAACATGGAAAAATATTTAGGTGTGATTATTTGTTAAATTTATCGTAGCTTGTAGCACACATATTTTGAGAGTTCAGATTTTAAATGTCTGCTACTGTTGGTATTCTGTACGCAGAGAAGTCTGTACAAATGAAAGGTAATAGGATTTAATTTTTTAAAATTCTTATATTTTTTGACTGGACATCAAATGATTCGTCCAAATTTCATTTTTTTCATTTTTACTTTGCTTAAACTTAAAATTAGTTGATTATTATCATAAAAGATTCAGTTTCCTAACGTGGAATTGAAACAAATACGCATGAAACCAATACCATTATGTAGCCAATGAAAATTTGGAATACCCGCAAAATTTATTCGATAAAGACGATGAAATTGTAATCAAAAATGTTTACTTCAAAAATTCGACATTTGCCTAAAATCAATGAAACGTAGTCTAAAAAGTATAGCATGTATAGACATAGCTTTGTATGGGTTTAGACTTTCAATGATTAAGCATCTGTCTGAAGTTTTCCACACATTTTTTGAATCTATCATGTTTGATGATATGTGATTCATCGAGGTCAAGAAGATTAGATTTTGAATGCAAAAATAAAAAGTCTGCGATAGTCTGATTATGTAAAATTAAAGCCATTCGCACTTTAAAGCAAGTTTGCTTAAAAACTGAAAAGTCCTGAGAACTGAGCGAATACGTATATAAATTTAATTATTTAATTATCAAAAATGTCATTTGAATGCTGCAATACAATGTTGCCAGGAATAGCATTAGCATATTATGTGATACTAATTTGTAACGAACTCTGAAAATTCAGAAATTAAACTGAATAGACATTGCAAGACCGTCTAAAAACTCGTTTACATTGATTACACATTCAACATATATCGAATAAATTTCTTCCAAAAATCCAGAATTCAACAGAGCAAAAAACATATATAATTTTCATATGACATAGTGATGAGCGAGCATAAAATGTTGTTCAAATCTTTGAATCGAATGCTTGTTCTCAACATTATTTCTGAGTGGAACTTTTTTTCACAGTTGTTTTGTATTTCTGTACATCACAAATTGTTACTGTGGAGCTAACCGTACATTTTATTTAGATAACAATTTAAAGTGGCTCAATTAAAGCTCAATTTTTTCCTTTTTTTAATAACTCATCTGTAAAGGAAAATTTCGAAGTAGAATCAACTTCATTGCAACTAATTTGATGCATGTTTCAATTTCTTCAAATAATTTTATTTTTACAATGGCTTCTATTTGCGAGAATCAAATGCTACAATTGACGTGAATAATTGTTGCATGAAAATTCAAATCAGTAAATGTTTTTTCTTTTTTTTTCAACGCATGACAAGCAAACAAATGGAAGGTAAAGCAAAGTTAAGTAAACTGCAATCGTTTTTGCCAGAATGTGTCGACAAGTTTTTCAAATCTTTTGATATATTTTCGTGTTTGTGTCCAATTTTCTGTCTACAAAAGAATAGAAATCTGTGCATTGCATCATGTGAAATGGTTATTGCTGCTGGTGATACAGAAATAGCATATATTCATTATGAACTTTTGTCCTTTACACTTTTCGTGGTATAAAATACAAATGCTTGCAATAAATACGTTAATTTTTAGCAACTGAAGCTCACATTTAATGGCGTTCCACTTTTCGAAAATAGAAGCTTAAATTTGTTTGTGTTGCAAAAACTTCTTTCCCTCTTGCTTACGTGAAATTTACTGGCAAAATCGTTTTTTCACGCTTTCAATTTGAGTGACTTTTAACAAAAAACTTTGAAGTTTCTTCAACTCTGTTGATTTTGCTGCGTCAATATTACTAAACTAATTTGCAGTATTTATTTTATCTGCCTTATCTAAATTGAATTCAAATGATCTTAAGGTTGAATTGAAATTTATTTGTCAAGGTGTAAATAAAACTATGATATTATGGGACTGTTTTCGTATTATTTATGTTTAATTAAATTCAAAACCAATTTCTGAAGAGTAATCTTAATTAAGAATAGTCAGTAAAATGCTCTGAAAGTGCATGGAGATAAAATTAGTAGAAAGCAGCGCACCATTCTCGGAATTACTGATGATGAGGAATTTTCCTCACTCGCAAATTCTATTTTCAATTTTTACTTTCTAAAACATTTGTCGTACTTCTCATTCATTCTTTCATCTCATAAAAATGCGTTGTTGTTAGTGCTTTTTTCATATTTAAATTTAAATCTCATACCTTTAATTCTTTCTACCACGTCATATATCCGTCTTTTATATGTTCAGTGAACACTTTAGAAAAAGTAATCAAAAATGCTTATTACTTTCAATTTGATTCTTTTCCATTTATGTTTTAATCTTTCATTATATTTGTGTTGTACTTACATTTGTGTAATAAGCAAATTTTCCAAAAAAATGATATCAAATTTATGCAAATTTAAACAACTGCCTTCAGCACAAAAATATAATTCTAACTGTCAATAAAAACTGCAGTTTTTGCTAATAATTTGTACTTAATTTAATTTAGTTTCCTAAGGAATTGATAACAAAGCAAACTAATTTAAGCCAGCCAAACAATTGATTATTATATCCAAAAATTTTTCCTATTCTCTATTATTCTGATGTTTACTGTAATTACACTACTGATATGATTATTTTCTCGCGTATATTCATTTTCGCTCTATCGAAAAATTTATTTTTCAGTTCATGCAATTTATAAATGTGTATTTGATCAGCCCTCGAGGTGATCAAGCAAACTGTAACGAAACTTCATAGAGAACGTTTTTTATTCGACGAATATTTTTACTTTCTGCACTTTTTCCAGTACTTATTTATTACATCACTGATTTGTGTTGTTTTGGCGATAAATTAACAGCAACTACCACTGCTTTTTTAACCTTATAATTAGTATTAATTTGTTTATTCACACATAAATACAATTTTAAGCAGTAACTAAATGGCTGCAATGTACCTTTCAGAGTAAGAATCTAAAATGCATTTTACAATAGAATTCAATGAAAAATGCTTCAGCCAGCAAAGGCAAAGATTTGGCAAGTCAAGAAAGTGTTTATGCTGAATTTCAAGAAAATAAAATCGGATGGTCTGAGAGTTATTCAAGTCAGATGTAAAAGCAATCAGCACGCAAGAAACGAATTTGTTCTGATGAAGGATTCTTGACACTTTGCAAATAAATGAAAATGCTGCTAAAGTTGCAGTGAAAAGAAGGAACTTTTATTTCTCTAAAAATAACAATCTCAAAATATTCTTCCAAAAATACTTATGCCAGCCAATACTGAACTTGCAGTATTTTGTTAATTAATAAGCTAAGTTAGCCACTGAATTATTCTAAATTATTTATTAATAACTTATCGAGTAGAAAACTAGTTAATTTTCTGTCGACATAGCGAAAATTGCGTTGTGTTTATTAAAAAATTTGTCGTTTTTGCAAAGCAATGAGCACATCGATCATTTTGCCTCGCATGCATTACTTCACTTTCCATTCTCCGTGGTGTTATTCCCCAGAACAATTATACTTTAATTACTCATTTATTTCACACAAAAACCTGTACCTGTAATTCTTTTCCCTCGCTAACAACTCTTTTTAATTTCATTTTTTAATACTTTTGGAGTTGAATACTTTTCTGAAAGCAGAAATAAATAATTCAAATATTTCACACTGTTTTTACTTTTAGCAGTAAGTTTTTTTAGTAAGTTTATAATTGCTTTTTTAAATCAATGCAAATTATTTTGCATTCACTTTTATAAAATAAATTTCTAATCAAATGAACTGCAAGTTCAAATTTACTGCTATCATGTGGGAAGTGACGGGTTTTTTGAACTTTCTCAAAAAATTGTGATGGCGACGCTTTGATAATTTGTTGCTTGCTTCTGATTCTTTTACTACTAAAATTTACTACTGCATTAAACAAAGTATTTCTCTTCAATAAGGCTTCTGGAAAGTGGACAAATGCTTAAGTTCATTTGCACTGATAAATAAACTTCAAGAACAGTTGGAAAATTATTATTATTGCAATTTTAATTAAATCATTACAATTTTGTAATTATTTAAAATTGCCTCATTAATTTAAGAAGGACTCTTGTAATTCTCCTTCAAAATCAATTGAATTTTTTAATGAATTCATAATTTTTGTCATATTTTTGTACAGTACTCATTTTCGTTATTTGGTAGTAACATAGTACACCTCCATTCGATTTAATTTCAGAAATTCTGTTGCTGTTATTCTCACGTAGATATATTTTTTCATCGTGTACGTGTGTTCCGTCACTCAAATCTGAAACCCATCATTTTTCCCTTTCTATTTAATTGAGAAATTAACGATCTAAAGAATAAACAAAAATAAAAAACAAGTTTTAAATTACTTCTTGCATTGTTAACTACTACTACTCAAAAATTGGTAGGTCATTTTTGTGTTAATTTACTTCTTTGACCTTTGAACATCCATAATGGAATATTCTTCATCGTTGGTCAAAGTGATCCCGGTGTAAACATTGCCGTAGATAATAATATATACATACAACCCATTATTCTCGCAAAACAAAAATTTCGTGAAAATATTTTCACACAAGTGTAAAATGCTTAAATTAAACAGAAAAAATTTTGCAAACTTTTTTGACGATATACAACACGAAAAAATTCATTTCTAATGCAAGAAATACGTCAAGTTCTTTCCGTTTTGTTTTGGATTTTATTCGCTAGAGCTGCTTATCTCTTCGCTTAATTTTTTTCAAAAACCTTATTTTTGCTGAAATATTTATTATTGCTTAGATTCATTACACAAAGCATAGATTATTACTATTTTTCAAAATATTTATTGAAATAATTTATTGATGCAAAATTTATTCCATAGCAAAGGACAAGTAATAAATTGCTCTATGCCAAATTAATGAATTGTATTATAATTCTTCAAGTTAATCATCGAATCGATTTTGTTCTTCAAGTTAATCATCGAATCGATTTTGACTTTGATCGAAAAGCAAATTATCGCAAAAAGTGGTCTAAAAAAGTAAAACTAAAAGAATCAAATTAGTATAGCAATTTCTTTCTAATTCAGAAATTGATCCTTCTTTGCAAATTTTCTGTATTTGAAAAAATATCTTCAATAAAGTCTTTGGACTATGCTTAAATGTCGAGCAACAATTCCTTGCATAATACTTGAGATACAAAATATTCTTTGATAAATTTTAAGTAATATGCATGAAGACGAAACATAAAATTCATTTTTCAGACTTTTGCTCAACAGTTATTATAATCTTTAGATTGGTTTCGAAGTAGGAAAACAATTATTATTAAATATTATAAATAACTTAAGCAATTCAAGCAGTTTTAAATGTTTTTTGAAATTATTTGAAAGTATTTTTGGTACCATTTGTTATTAGAATTTTTTCTTTTTTTTCTCGAATATTTTTGTGACAAATTTATGACTCCTTAAATGATTCATAAATCATTGAAATTCAGCCGCCTGTAACAATTTATCTGATCAGAAATAATTTAGCTAATTTCACTAATAGCTATGAGTATAACGGCGCAGTAACTGCAGTAGTTAACAATGTTTTCCTACTTTGAAACAGAAAAACAAAACGGAATGAATAAAACTTAGACAATATAAATGACTGCAAATTGAATATTATTAAAATATGCTAATTTGATTTTGTTTGTGCAAAGTTAAAATTGTAAATAAAACAGCAATCAGAACATATATTTTAGAGATTTCAGTGAAGTTCTGCAACAATTTATGATTCAATGCTCAAGATTTTGAGAACTGAATCATAAATTTTAACTTCTATTTGACACAATATGATATTGATTACATATTACTCAGTTCACTTCATCAATGACTTTTAAAAACAAACATTCTTAACATTCATCAAAAAAATATGATGAATAATATGTTGATTGTAGTTGTGCTCTGATTAATACAACCAATTTGAAGACACATTCTTTCAGCAGTGTACGCTGTTTTAATTCATTTTTCCAGGCTATTTTTTGCAATTAATCATCGGCAAACATTGTGATTTTTGCTTCAAACTACAAGTTATTTGAAGAAAACTGTAATATTGCAAACTGTAATTTGTTTTGTTCTGAGTGACCTCTCATAATTACAAAATTAAGAGCAGAAATAACTTAATCCGATGACTTTTTGATGTAAAATTGTAATTCATCCCCAGAAGACATTTTTGGTCTCTGCTGCTTTCTATACTTATCTTCTATGCATTCTTTTTTTCACAAGTACAATTTTTTATCACTTTTGATTAATTATTTGAATCTCAGTGTTGTGTTTCAATATTTTACCACACGCATCCTTCTCTCAAATTTCTTTTTTTCTCGTCTAAAACATTTTATCCGATGGATTTTATTTTTAAAAATATTAAATTCACTAGTTATTACTTCATAATCTTTGCAGAAAATAGAACTAAAGGCTTTTATGACTGTTCCTTCCTTACTCACATATCATTGTCAAAGGGATAATCATTGATTCAATGCTTGTATTTATAAAAATTCTTTTTTTATTTTTGGAAAAATAGCATCTTTGTTCAATTATTTTGCTTTGCTATTGTAACTGTAACAGTCATATATATTTTTTATGCTCACTCACAGATTATTACTTACAAGTTCACTTTTAAAGTTTGAATGAATACTCACTAATATTAAAATCTTCATAAATAGTGTCATTCTACTTGGTATGGCACCTCGCTCATTCTAATTATAATAGCTTAACATCTTAATTTCTATAAAAAATTAACGTAGGTATATATTTCCGTACGAAGTAATTCTCAAATATTCAATTATATCTCTTACTTACTGTACTTTTTAGTTTATTAGTATTGTGCTTTACTCATGAAAGTAATACTGGATTAAATACAAAATATGGCGTGAAAAGAAGTCATAACTTTGTTCAGCTCTTCAATTCAAATAGTAATCATAGACTATTCGTATTTTTGTATACGAGAAATATTGCAGTCTTGTCCAAAATGATAAGACTGACAGCGTCATTCATTAAAGTATTCCCTTACACATTTGAATTCAAATAAGCAAATCAATTCTTTTTATTGAAAAGTTTAAATTAACTTATGAGAACTATTTGGTTGAAATGTCTCGATCTTAGATACTACAAATGCAGCAAAATCAAGCAATACTTGGTAGATATCGTTTTTATTTATTATTATAGTGATATAATTTTGCATATCTAACTTCAAACTACTTTAAGAGCATAATCTGAAAGTTGAATGGAATAAAATTGTATAATTGAAATTGACATTACAAGCTTCTGATTTGAACTCGATGAGTACTGTTCTCAAATGTGATCAAATTTGGTTTCTATGAGATGAAAACAGTTAAATTTCGGGATTTTTTAAACGGACATAATGTACTTCATTATTTTATCATACTTAATATAATTAATGATTTGAATTCTTATTCCTGTTCAATACTCAATTGATTTTTTTAATTTATATATATCCAATTATTTGCTAAAAGCTTAATTTTCGGTCTCAAATTACCACCAGTATTTGTGCACTAAATTCGTTTAATAAAGCAAACCATTTGAAAGTTTAAAATTTTTTAGCAAAAGTATCTATCACAAATTTACCAGTCGCAGAATCAATACGTGAACTATTTTGATGAGTCAGATATTTTCTTCAAGTATTGTAACTTCCATAACCGGTCAATTTTTAAATTCTTCGATATCACATTTAAAAGGAAAAACAGTTTGATTCTCACACGAAGGAAGGAAGTCGGTACTAAGAAAATTCATGTGCCAAATATTACTAAATTAATGTGCTATGCCTTTTGGCTGCTCAATATCCTTCAAGCTTGCAACTTTTGCAATTAGCATTAGCATATATTTTGCTGGGCTCACTTGAAGACAGTTATTCGCTATAATTAAGATTTAATTTAAGATTCACTCTTGACTTCTTAAGATTTCCTTTTAATCATTATTTCAGTAACTTTTATCATATTGAACCTTAGAATCGATGTGCGATTAAGTTAATAAATATTGCCAAAAAGCTGATGACCATCACTTATTATCAACAAATAAATTTCTAGTTGCTGATAATTAGAAAGTTTTATGTTTAGCTCCATACATTATTCCAGGTAAACAATAATTTCCTAAATATGCTTCTTCATTTTAATAATTAGCAAAGAATAATCCGAAGAACTACAAGGAAACTCTAATAATACTTATCAAATATTTATAATTATCGTTACTTGATCGTGATTTTCAACTATATTTCTCGCTAACGCAATGCGAGAATATAACAATCAAGATATCAAAAGTAATGAAGCTGAACTTGATCCTTGCATTGCAGCTGAAATTCGTATGAAGAAAGCAATCTTCTCTCACAGGTTAAAACTTTCTACTTTGCATTTTCTGATCACAACAATTTGGATTCTATATTCATTACTTTTATGAATAATTTAATTGGTTCAGGAGTAACTTCTTTTGTATGATTTTGAATTGTAAATATGAGCTTCAATTCTGCACAAAAAATAGTTCCGCTAGTTAATGGAATCACTGGTTATTCACATCTCAGAGGATATGATTTAAGTTCATTTGCAGAGCTCGCCGTAGCCTTTTGATTCTCATCATTGTAATCGTCTCACTGATTTTATTTTCTCTTCTACTGATATTTTTATTTTCTAAATCAGCCTCAAAACGAGCAGAAGCAGCTGAAAGGAATAGGAGTAATCACGAAAATGAGTATGCGTTGGAAAGCACTACAGAGGTTTCCTTCTCATTGGAAAGCACTACAGAGGTTTCCTTCTCATCACTTCCGAAGATTTACTCATCGAAGGTTTACCTTCAGGAATTATCACAAAACAGATTATTATTTGAATTTAATGATGAAAATGATTTTCAAGTCATTAGACATGATTGATCTTTAATAAGCACTAGAAATCAAGATTAGGCCCTTAAGAATAATTCGTGCTCCAAGGAATTTGCTTCAAAATTAAAATAGTGACGTGAAGTGGTTTGATTTGTGCTGAAATTGGCGTGCTGAATTGTTCTAGTAAAACAATGAGGTTAAAGCTTAGATGTGAAAATAAGTGTTTAATATTTTAAAAGATCAAGTATTATGCATTCTGCTGGTCTTAAATTTCAGTACTTAGTATATTCCTTTGCTTTTTGAGTTTATCACTAAGCAAAGTCTGCTCATAGCATTATGAACTCAGCGCTGAAATAATTAAATTAAAATGGATAGAGTACTGGAAAAAATGAAGTCTAATCGAATACTAATTAACTGTTATATTTAGGAAACGATTCAGGAAACGATGAATGAAATGGAATTGGAATTAGAAAAAGAAATGGAAAACGTAGCATTGTCCCCAGTAACTTATAGCAACAAAAGTGAAATTATAATAAATGATGAAGAACGGTCGTCCACAGAAGCAAGTCATTTTTTTTTGGAGTTTACTAATCATTTTTGAAAACTTTCAGGCTTGATTACTTTCTTCTTTTTTTTATAATAATGATAATAATAATAATAATAATAATAATTATTATTATTATTATCGTTATTATTATTGACTTCGGCTCACATATACTTGATATCGTAACTGACATTCATACCAATGAGGATAATAATAATGTCTACAGTCATTTGTTACCTGACTATGTCTGCATAATTAATTAAAGTTTACCACACAGCAGTGTTCATTTCTCTTCTACTATCATTTGCTTAACTTAAATATTAGTTTGAATTTCATACTTTTTTAGCAAAGTTCAGTATTTGTCTCAACTCTTACTTCGAAATATGTGCCAACAACTGATATGACAACTTCAGCAATTTTTGATGAAATTTCTGAATTTTTTGATGAATTATCGTCAAATTGGACTGAAACAACAACAGAAATAATTTCTACCACAGACAGTTCTATCAAGCAAGTAGAAAAAACAACGGTTTCTGAGCCAGTTGTTGATGAAGATGAAGACCAAATCAAAGCTGAGGTTTGATCTTGCAAATTTATAAGAAAGACAGCTCAAGCACTTATTATAATATCTGAATTAAATTTGATAGACTTTAGATTTTTCACTGATATTTCTAGTCGACACAAATCTACGACAAAGAAAAGTGATTTTGAAGAGAAATTTTTAGAAGAGTGATTTTAAAGAGAAATCAGATATATATGAAAAGCAAATAAATTCGGAAATTATAAAATTAAGTTTAATCAGCTTCACATTTTCAAACTTAAATATGTAAAAGCGAAAGTTCTGTTATCTCACTGGCTGATAAGGTTTAAATAAATGTATAGATAATTCAGTATTCTTTATCACAGAACAAATAAACCTTAGAATGCATTAAAATCATTTTAAAATTCATTTTTATTTTGATTTTCAAAGAATAAAATATTTTTAGGACTGTAAATTTCTACTCAGAAAAGGTGCAACCCAAAATGGAATTTACCAAATTTACCTGCCAAAACTAGGCAAATTTGAGGTGCTTTGCGATATGGAAACAAGTGGTGGTGGTTGGACTGTCATACAAAAGTAAGCCAATCAAAGCGTGCCAAAAGTATAAGTTTAATTATTCAGAATTTGCTTATGCATTATATTTACTAATTATGTTGGAAATAATTTAGAAGAGAGAATGAACAAGTGCACTTTGCAAATAGAACTTGGAATGAATACCAAAATGGTTTTGGAGAGTTAAATACTTCATTTTGGCTTGGTTTAGATAAGGTTAGCTCTGTTCTATTTCACAGTAGTTACTATCCGCATTGAAATACAAGTAGTTGCTATTTACTATCCGCAGTGAAATACAAGTGACAATTTGAGCATTGATAAAAATGAACAGTTTCAGATTCACGCATTAGTAGCAAAGGATGGTGGAGTTCCAGTCACGTTGAGAATTGAGTTGCGTGGTGATTTTTGCGAGGGAGACAGTGGTTGTTCCAAGCAACCAGATGGATTTTGGTGGGGCGAATGGGATTTTAAAGTATATAAAACACATTTCATTGTTCACGTCAATCTCGAATGAGAAGAAATTTGAAATGAGAGAAAACTTTAGATCGCAGATTCATCGCACAATTATCGACTTACAATATCAGCAGCTGTGGCTGGCAATCTTTCAGAACGTACCACAACTGATCGTTTTCATTACATGAATAATCAAAAACCGTTCACAACCATTGATCGTGATAACGATAATTTTCAAGGCAATTGTGCACAGTTTCGTGATTTCGGGTAAAATCTGCTTTTGATTGATGGCATTAATGAGTACGCCAAACGAACAATAATATTTCATTTCTATCATTTTTATTGTTAATATTATTATATTTATTTTTATTATCACTATAGATATTGTTAATATTATTGTTATTTTATCATCATCATTTCCAGAAGTAATTATTAATATCGTCATTCATATCATTAATGACACATTTATTACATTTGGTTATATTTCAGAATAGAATGACTGTTGTTTGGCCGATGTTCTCAAGTGTTAATTCAACCTGAATCCATGTACATATTGACATATTTTGATTCCACTTCAAAGGAAAATAATTTCAGAGGTTGGTGGCATAACGATTGTGGCTATGTTGCACTGAATGGGCGATATGGCGATCGAACATCGAAAATGCGAAATATGTTTTGGTTTTATGGTAGTGGTAAACGTCCATTTGTGAATTATTACATCAAACCCAGGCAGTCACAAATGAAACTTCGATCTAAAATTTGATTTTCAGTCCTTCCCTTAGCGACGATTCTATTTCACTCTCACATGTTATGTGTGCAACATACGTACGTTTTCATATGCTTATGTAATTGTCCGCATTTGATGTACGTGTTCGTGTGCTTATTTGCATGTCACTGTATATGTGTTGTTTACTTAATGCTTTCCAAATCACTCAAGGCAAATGACCGATCTTATTACCATAATTTTTATGGCCTCTTAACACTTTATTTTCAATTTCATGTGTTTATTATCTTGATGAAAATAACTTTTATCAATTCTAAGGGAATCAGAATCATTATTGTTTTATTATTATTCGTATTATTACTATCACTGTTTGTTCATTAAGTAAGGCAGAAGCAGTGAGGGGCACAAAACTTAGCTAAGCTTAAAATCTCAAATGTGCAATTTTTATTCGTGATTTTATATCTCTGTTTTTATTAATATTCAATTTTCTATCATTTAACAGAAAAATAACGAGCAAATGGATTAAGACTTTGCATTCTTACGTGTCTTGTTCATGAAATTAAATAAGACATTTAAAAAAAATCTCTATATAATTCGAGAAAAAGTCATTTTTATTCACAAAATATGTGTGGTTAAAGACTGGAACTCCATGGATCAGTGTCTAAAAAGCAGATATATTCTATCTGATAAATTCCAAATGATTATTTAACTTCTGAATTCTGAGAAATTTTTATGAATCAATGTATTACTTCTGAAAAATCACTGAAGAAGCAACCTTAACTGTTATTTATGTTTAAATTTTTGCTAACGAAAAATTTTATCACTAAAAATTCATTCGAGCGCATAAATTTGAAATAGTAACTGCACAACGTGTGAATTACCAACTTGTGAAGCATTAATCATTCTTGAAAGATTCTAATACAAAACAGAAGAATGGATAATTAATTCGTTGCAGCACAGAGCGTACTTTGAGAAACAGTTGAAAATTTTCAGTTTTTGATGGTTTTCACTGAGGCATTTGAAGAAAATCTAATAAGCAGTTACATAAGTAAGCAGTAATATTTTGCGAGTACCATTTAAAGTTAACCAAAATTTGCAGCAATCATTAAAGTTTGAGAAGTAAAATTAATGAAGAAATTTTGACATTGTTAGTAAAAAACTTTGATAATTCAGTGAAAAATGATTTTACTTGTTTGCAAAAGATGTAAAACTAATATTTGCTTTAATAATTACTTTTGTTGCTTGGTGTTTTTGTAATTGCTTTTAGAGGACTATTTTGATACTTTGATCTGATTCTATCGGGTTATAGCTGATTATGCTAATAATGTATCTGGAACTAAAACCACTTTTCAAATCTCAGTGAAATAATTTCTAATTTCATTTTTATTGAATCTGATTTGCTCACCATGAAATGAGTTGAACTGATTTTCCTAAATGATTCACTGTGAACGTAATTATTATTTTTAATGTTCTTTTCTCAATATTCGTTTTTTTTTTCTTTATTTTTATTCATTAGAGCACTTTATTAAGTTTTCTTATTAAAAAACAAATTATTGTAAAATCACTTTCATATATAAATATTATATATATATATATTTGTTGTCAAAAGGGTTTTGAGACACTTATGTAGTAGATCACTCATTGAAGGAGTTTACAATAGTTATAAACATTAGTACAGAAAGACACAACTCATATAAGTTACCTATTCTATTACTTACATTGATTTATGAAGAATAGTATTAACTGAAACGGTTTTAAAACTGTTTTCAGA
Organism: Thelazia callipaeda; assembly: GCA_900618365.1. Lineage (NCBI taxonomy): Eukaryota > Metazoa > Nematoda > Chromadorea > Rhabditida > Thelaziidae > Thelazia > Thelazia callipaeda. The sequence goes on from UYYF01000094.1 coordinate 21,630, forward strand.
GATTAACAATTAGGTTATCAAAGATTTGAACAAGCTAATTTTTTTTCACTGAGGTTATGAATGAAAAATTAACCAATACGTGAAGCATTTGAATTTAATTATTAAACAATCAGTCATGCAAGCAAATTAATTTAAAATGCTGAATAATTAGCTAACTTATCATCTTTTCAGTGGAAATGCTTACGAGTGATATTCTTAAACTTTTTAAGACTGTTTAAGATGCTATACATCTGATCAGAAAATGATCATAAAGAGAATCAGAAAATGATTTGACATGAAAATAAAGAAGTGCGTATCAAGCTAGACAATAATAATACTAAAGTAAGGCACTATTCCAACTTTCAAAAATTAAAGCTAATCAGTTCTTTCATTGGTGAGTAAAGTTACCACAAGCTTCAATTAATTACTTTTTCGTCGCTGAAATGATGGTTTCAGCTTTGAACTATTCGTCGAATCTTTGCCCATTGCGTTGATGCATTTGACAGAACTATGTATGAAGCCATATTTTGATTTTGAACTCTGTGATTCAAGTACCAATTTTTCATTGACTTTTGCACTGCCACAAGCACGATTCTAAAATAAAGCAATTATTCAGATCTGTATTAAAACAACTCTGGTCCGAGCATTTTTTATATTAATTAATAACAGTACTTGTGATACAAGAAGTATTAACGTTTTCAAACATAATTTTAAAACTGCAAATGAATTCACTCGTAGAGAAAATGAATCAGCTTGAATTATGAATTAGTTCATAATTTTAGTTCATAAGAATGTTGTTGAATTTCATGCAAAGATATAATTTATTTTATATAATTAGTTTTTGAATAAGATGAAAAACAACTTTGTAATCTGTTGGAAATTCGTCTAGCTCCACGCAATTTCTATTTTTGGAAGCACCGACAATGAATATCGAATCTGTTTAATTTAATGCATTAACAACATTTGTTCGTTCTGATAAGCACACAAACAGATTCAAATCCTTCCCACACTTTTCCACTTCTGACATGAGTTGAGCGGAAAGAAAGAAAAGCAATACATTTGGATGAATCCATGCGTCAGCTAATACTAAGAAAGCCAAAAAATTTGCGAATTTCTACGATTTTTAACAAATTCGAAAAACTGCAAAAAATCAGAAATTTGAAATTGGTTTCAACAAAATACTCATTTTTCTACTTTTTTAAGCAATAAATAAATCTTTTAACCTTGCCGGTCACGAGCGGGAAATGATCCATCTGTTGCAATGGCATTTGACCATAGCTTTGAAGGATTAAGACATTTCAGATGAGATTTGGCGATCCATCTGTAATTTAAACATGACAGTAAATGCAAAGAATTCCAAATTGAAAAGAAAACTTCAAAATTGAGTTACTGGCATATATTTTTTTGTGTCTAAAGTGTTTTACACATGAAATCACAGTTCTCTGATACGATTAAACTTGTTAAAAGAAAAAATGCCTAATACATGCAATAGTAAATATAATAAATTGGTGGAATACAGTTTTAAAATTTACTAAAATTTCCTATCATTAGTAAAAAGTGAAAAATGCAATTTAGTCATCAGAAGTACTGGGAATTGAATGAATACCTGCACAGTAATCCAGCACAACAAAAGCAACAACAACAGTACATGCAAAATGACATTGAAAATATACCCAGAAAAAGTGATAAGTTTTCTCTAAATTTTCCTAAAATTTACAAAATTTTATTCTTAGTCGGGCAAGCATTTAATGTATAAATGTAAATAATAAATTAATAATTATAAATATAAGTGCGTAAATGCAAATGCATTTTCAATGCAATATTTTCTAAGAGATTTGAAGACATTTTGACAGAAAACTGAAAAGATTCGTAGACTTAAATTTACATATGTCTGCTCCTACTGAATGAACAAATATTACCTTGAATCAGCAACTGATTATTATTATCATAAGAGTCGAGTAGAACTCGGCAAACAGCGAATATTAAAATGTTCAGGAGCATTATCTAAATAAGGAGACATTCAAAAGTTTTTGAATAATTCTGAATTAATTATATCTTCGGGATAGTTACTTCACGCTACAATACTTGTCTCAAATATTTTGTGGTATATTTAAAATTATGAACATTCCTCTGACATGTTTATCTTCTTCTCAATTTTTAACTATAATTTCATTTTAAAGTTTAATGTTTTAAAAAGAATGCTTAAAGAAATAGATATGTTTTTTATGTCATAAGTTTTACTTGACATTCTCGAAAAACAACTCCTAAAAATACTTTTAGTGCAAAAAATTTTCCTCATTTATTTCATCTCATTATTCGAAGTGATAATGTATTTCTAATAGTTGCTTTTTAATAAAATATTAACGTACTTGTCTAACAATTCTTTACTTTATGAAGTATTTGGACATTTCTCACTTTATTAGCACTTTTTTTGATAACGTAGAAGAAAGTATTTACTATAGAAATTGTTGCGATAGTGAAACTCCAATTCTTTGGTTTTCCTGGTTCTCTTTCTCCAAACATTTGCAGTAAATCGGACCAAAATTTATCTGAAATTGTTGAGCACAATGCATAATTACAGCAAGGATTATGCCTAATAATTAATTGCTACAATTTAATAAAATGTTAGCCAATTTACTTCAATGATGCATCCAGTATTCTGCTAAAATTAATGCTAAATTAATAATTTCAGTTCTGAATGCGCTTTCTCTCTAACCTACTCCTAGCGCAATTCTGTAGTGATTGTAAAAGATGCTCTGACTGCATGATTAGTCTCAGATACGCTAGCACATTTTTTGCAGTTTTTTAGTGAGATTATTTATTTTTGGTGCATTTTATTATTGCTTGTAAACAATTGCCTTTGAAAGCTTCAAAATGATCGAAGACCAAATTGAAGCGTTAGTTTATTTTTGTGTACAAAAACTTGTCGTTTCAGTCATAAAAATTACTGATGTAAAATCAAACACTTTGCAGTCATTTTTGTGATAAAAACCAAAGTTAAACGTAAAAAACACCGAGGTGGGAGAGAGAAAAGTTTTGAGCAGTTTCTTCGCTTGCCGAGCCATTCAAAATGTTAAAGTTTAGAGAGAGAATGAGACGAATTATTTACTGAATGTAAAAAAGGGGAAAGAATCTGAAAGTTTGTCAGTTATTAAGTATTATTTTTTGATAATTATCTGTATTATTTGACTAATTCCTTTTTAGATCAGTTTTATTTTAGTAATCATTTATCAGTTCAATTTCGAACGAAAGGAACTGATCATCACAGAAAGCAAATTTTCCATTAAAAAAAAGAATAATTCATTGCTAATGCATACAATATTATGATGTAAATTCATTTTAAAAAGGTTTATTCAAAAATTCACATGAATTAAAAGTGAAATTGCACAAAAACTTTAGAAAATATGAGAGAAAGTTATTTCAGATTCGCTTTACTGAATCGAAAAGCAGATATCGATCATTGTATATTTCTCGCAGTGATTTCAACCACATTAATAGCTAGCTACCCTATCAATCCATTGAATTCATGTTGAACTTACAGACTGATCATTGCTGAATCGACCAAGTAATCGTTATCGGTTAGACAGTGATCAACCTGCTTGTGATTGCATTGGCTTATTTACACTTGGATTCTGCTCATTTTATTCGTAGAATAAAATATTTTAGGTAGAATATAAGTAATTACTTTGTGAGTGCTTGCAGTAAAGAGATGAATGAGATTTACAATAAATCAATCAAAGTCTAAAAATTTTCAATAAAAATTTCAAATTATGAATACAAAGTCTTATTTATGTAAAGGAATGATCGTATGATTGTTGTTGCCTTATCACAGCTAGTATCAGTCTCGCCTTAACTATCAGCTTTGTAGCTACTCTTCTACACATTTCTATTACAGACTTAGAGACTGAACTAATTTTTTAGCCTTTGGACTGTATACATTTTTGAATTTCAGACCTCTCTATTTTAAACCTTCAATATCATCAAAAATCAAGTGCTTTGTGAAATATCTTCTAATATTTTAACGAGCTTAAGTCAGCCAAAATTCAATTGAAAGTTTGGTAGTCCAATATCAAAGACGTAATTTTATGATTTATTTTCAGCCTTATTTATCATCAGTATTATTGCTACTGCTTTGTTAATATTATTATAGTGAATCATTCTACAAAAATTTTAATAAACAAATATGACTAAATGGGAGTAAATATTGTTGTTTTCATCACTGTTTTTTGCATAGTAACCATATTTTTATAAATAACAAGTAGTTCAAAAAATTGGCGCTAGGCTGCGCTTCGGTATTTTGACTGTAATTACCGCTTGCTCAGTTTTGTTGTGTTGATCTCTGATGTTTCGTTATCCGCGTCAAATTCACGGCAGTGATCACATGAGATGCTTTCGAGCATTTTCTTGAGATATATGCCTTGATGTGATCAGATATACTGAATTTCTTCACGTAACGTTTATGGAAATTCGATATCTCATCGCAAATCATCACATGCAGAATTATTTACGTTCTGCACTTCATCTCTGCCCAGAATTTATTAGTCAGTAGATAATACATTCACTTTTTTAAAGTTTCGACGGCTATCAATCTCTATCAATATTATTTCGCGTCGCTTTTTATCGTGTATTACGATATCCAGTCGATCTGCATTTATTTTAGTCGCTGTTCTAAGGTGCGTATCGATTCTTACCTTGCGTCTTATTCGCGACAATCTCCTGAACAGAGGGGCTTCTTACGCGGGGCAAGCTTTTAGACCATACTTCTTACAAAGTTCTAGATGATACATTGTGACATCTCACTAGGCCTACTAGTAAGAAAATTAGTTGCTGTGCAAATGCATCTGAGCAAGCAGTTGTGATTATCAAAAGAAAAATCAGCACAGCACCACTTTCACATCAAAACATGTGTCTAACATGATACGAAAATTTTTTCTATCCTAATGTTTCACACAGTTAATTATTCTAACTATAAATCAATCCTTCTAGTTGTAGGAGTCTACAGCATTTCAGACTTGAAGCATATTTGAAAGAATCGTATAAGAAATCTTAATTCGACTTGTAAGTCACTTTAAGAATGCATAATTATCTAGTTTTGAATCCATGTCATTATTGTGAAACGTTTTTTCTAATTTCCGAACACAAAAAACTCACCCACATAAAAAACTCATTACTAGAATTTTGTTTTGAAAAAATATGATTTCAGCAAACATTCTTATTTGCATGTACTGACTGAATTATAAAAAACTGCCTTTTTTTGATGGCATTCATTTAAGTTTTTAAAAATTATGTATGTAAATAAATAATTTTCGAGGAAATTTTAAACTTCAAAGGTAAACAATTCAGTTTTTGCATGAAAACTAGCAGTTATTTCTTCTCATTTTCTTTTTGTTTCGAAAAAAATATTAAAAAGTGAAAATAAATAAGCGCGAAAACGAACAATCGGTATAAAACTGAGTAGAAGGAAAGCTGTGCGAGTCAGCCAAATAAAACATTTATCAAATAATATTTCGCCGTTTTAAATTATTTTATAGCGCAAAATTAATATTCTCAGTGCTTTATTTGGCAGTGAAGTTTGAGAGAGATTATTGTTAAAGTCTGTTCTGTCAACCAAAGTAGTACAATTGCCTGATTTTCCGCCCTTAAAGCCGCTCCTATTTATTTTTTATTCACTTATACTTATTTATAAAAGTTATTTGTTTGAAACTTCGCTCTTTCACGTTTTAAGTTACTTAATAATACGCCAGTCTATGAGTTCTTAGCTACTTCGCGGGCATCTGATCTGTTTTAATACTTTGTGAAATGTCATTTTTACTTTTTTTCGTCCTTTTTTTCGTCTTAATCATTCCCTTATCGAGCATGCTGTACGCCATTTCAACCACTGACTTCTTTATTGGTGTGTATTCCATTTTGAGGAGTTTTTTGGACTGAAAAGACAAAAAATACAAAAACTTGTTCTCATAATAAGTATGAATTCTAATTATGAGAAAGAAAGAATAATCTTACTTTCGCTATCAATTTTTATAAATATACTTATGCGAAAAATATAAATATATCAAATATATGAAGTGATAAAATTTAAAAGTGTTATATATTATTAACAAGAAAGAGATTTGTAGAGGTGGAATGAAAAGTTTTGAAAGTATGGTAAATATGCATACCTTTGAATTATCAAAACGTAACTCAGGTCCTAAACGATACTTGATTGCGTTAAAATGTGGATCAGATGTTGCTTTTGCATACATTTTTGCCAGCCAATTAGGAGCCGTAAATGGAGAAATTAAAAAACCTGAAAATGCTTTTGAAATTCACAAAACTAATTTTATTAAAAATAACAGTAAAACTTCAAAAATAAAAGTGTGTCACATTTACATTATGCAACTGAGAAACAATGAAAGTTTACCTTGGTTCTTGAATTCTTGACGAAGCCATTTGGTTATCTGTGAAAACCAAACAGAAGGTGTTTCCGTGATCAGAATTCGCTCACCGTCAGAATCACTATAACGCATAGCTCGTATATGTGCACGTGCAACGTCGCGTACATCAACCATACCAACTGAAACTTTTGGTGCTGCTGGAAAGTTGAAATAGTGCATCATTCGCCGAATAATCTACAACAATTTATTTTTAATCAGAAATTTGATATTTTGCTATCGTTAAAGTGTGAATAAGATTAGTGTTTACTAATCATTGATTGTATTGATATGGATGAAATAATATAATTAGCTGTAATATTTTTAATTTGATTAATACAAATATAAAAGACCAGAGTGATTCCACCAAAGTCATGCAAATGAAAGTTTAATTTCAATTATATATGATCCGCCAAAATTTAATGATGAAGTGATATTATAAATGCAACTGACTAAGGCACTTCCATGCTTTTGATCGGAAAGTACTGGACCAACGACAAGTGTTGGATTCAGAACAGTCAATTGAAATCTTGAACTTTCTGTAAGTATTACTGTACTTAGACATCTGAACTCGGTAAGTAATATTGAAAGGTAAAGCTACTAGAGCATTCATTGATTTTGAATTAATTTTTTCTTGCACATCTTTGCAACTTTTTATCTAACACTAAAATATTTTAAAATAGTCGTCTCAGATTCTTTATTACTTGGGAGAGCGTTCCAGAATTCCCAAGCGGATTTTTCGGCGATTATTTTAGAACGGCCATAATTTTCTACTCGCTCACTATTCACATTTGCCCAGCAAAGTTCATCGAAGACTCTTGCATCGTTTTTGTGGCCATCTAAATGTAAGAAACATTGATTACTGTCTACTTTCATGGATTTTTCTCACGATGAAAGCGTAGATTAATGCATAATTCTGCAGATTTTCCTCAGGAAGTTTTTACCTGTGATTGCTGTACAACTACTAGTCAGTACAACTTTCTGTACAGTAGGACATTGGGCGGCAGCTTTGAGTACATTCAGAGTGCCATTCTTGGCTGTTTGGATAATAGTTTCATCGGCTACCACTGGCCAGGGTGATGCAATGTGCAAAATATACGTGCAACCTTCAACGGCTCTAAAATCTTAGCATCAAACATGAATGAAGTAAATATTCAAATTCTAGAAATTCTAGAAAATTATCTTTAAATCGCATATATAAAGGGATGGATAGTTATCATATTGTTCTATTCACCAGATTGATAAACTAAAAAGACCATAATTATTAAAATATGTCGAAATGAAAAGCTAAAAATTGAATGTTATATCACATTATATACTTGAGAAAAGAGATGTGAAATCAATAAGAATCAAGAATAAACTTTACTTAAACCAATGTTCAGGGCACTGAAGATCAGCTTCCACTAGTTCCAGTCTTTCTGCACTGTATTTCAGGTCACGTAGCGGATTCACCTTTAAAAATAATTTTAACATATGTTTTTTACTTTTAATATTTTTCTAAACTTAATATAATGCGTGGGAAAGATTTCTTGTCATCTTAAATTTTATCGAATATTCAGCAGTTTAAATTTTGAAGTTTAAAGCATAAAATTTAAACTGCTGAATATTCAATGAAATTTTTGATGCTTTGACTTATTTTTCAGTTTGCTATGAAACGAAAGAATTAAAATTTTATTTTGTTTTCAGTAAAGTAAAAATCTGACTTGCATTTTTGTGTTCCTTCATTTAATCAAAGATTAGAAATATTTCAGTTCAAAAATTGATCTTGAATAAGTGATTTTTGAAATTCACTTAAATTTTTTAAATAGTTTCTAAGTTAATAATTAACTTACTTTTGCAGGATTGCACAGACTTCTTACTGTACCTCTGACCGCGTAACCTTCTGCGAGAAGCTGTTGAACACAATGCAAAGCTATGTACCCCGAAGAGCCAGTAACCAATACCACTTAAATAATATGGTAAGATTATGACTATACTAAAAGTTTAATTTTGAAGTGAATTCAGAATAAAAGTTCATTCTGAATCAGCTCATTCAATAAGATAACTTTCAGATACTTTTTAACTCCGTTTGATTCTTGAGTGTTCATTTCAGAGAAGGATAGAAAGTTTCTAATTCAGTTACAAAAATAACTATCGTACTTGTGATTATTAGGCTAATTATTCTTCGCTTACAGTAGCATTGGGCAAAAAAATTGCTAGTCAACGAAAGTTTCTTACTTGTTAATGCCTAGCATTTTATGGAAAGGAAATGGAAATATTGCACAAATCCATCAGCAAAGTCAAACTTTGAACCTGACTGATATTTATTGCTAATTGCTAATTGCAAAAGGTAAAATGTATATTCTGTGGAATGATCAGAAGTAACAGTCTATGGATTAATTCACAATTGCATTAGAAAAATTAATTTATGTATTTTATCATATTTAATTATGTTTTAAGCATTTGTAGAGCTGAGCGCCAAAAACTGAAAGTACTTATGAAGTTGAAAGTTTTACCAAATTCGTTTGATGATAAACCAATTTCAATCATTTCGTGAAAATGACCGCATTTTGACTTCACAACTTTGATATTTTTAAAAATAAATTTATATTTCTTGTATTTATTCCTACAAATTATCATTATTTCCATGTTTTGAATAAGAAACAAGTTTACCGATTTTTTCATTGTTTTTCAGCGAATCGATAAGCGCCATCTGAAAATTCACAGCTCAAATTTCAATTTTCAAATGAAAGAGACAAAATATGAACTTAATTTTCTTCAATTTTTTGTTCACTAATTTTTTTTACGAATAAAATTCCAAACAAACAAGAATTTTCTTTAAATTTTAAAGCGTTTTCAATGCGGTCAACAAAAGAGAATATTTTTCGTCCATTAATTTGGTTGCAAGACCTGTTCACGTTACTCCATTCGTTTTTCTGAACTGATCAATTCTTTGATCAATTTACGTTTGTGACTGAGAATTATTTTGGGTGTAGTGAGAAAAAACCATTTTTCAAGAGAAATTGGATTGGAAATACGAAAACATTCAAAAATCATTTCTCTAACATTTTTCGGATGTAATAAAAAGTTATTAAAATATTAGACACGTTGAAAAATGGAAGACTTATTGATGAAAAAGCTATCATAGGTACTAATAATTATTCTTATTATCACCAAAACTCAACTTATTTTTGCTTGCAAGTATGATTAGTGTTTGCTTGCTTACTTTAAAATTGCTTGTATTTTCAAAGACCGCTATAATTTGATGTGATTTAAATGTACAGTTATTAAAAATACAAAATTAGATAAGAATTTTATTAGCAATAAAATAATTGTAGCAACGATTAGTTGCAAAAATTTGACTGCTCGTAATACAGAAAGGAATATATTTATACTTGTACGACGAGGTGACGAAGAATAACTCGTTTAATAATTCAAAGGGAAAATTTGCAGAAGTTAAAAGATCACTACAATAACTGACTCTTTCTAAAAAATTCAACGACGATTGCATCTGAATTTGACAGAATGATGAATGGTGCGACAGGTTGAAACAAGTTGGTGTGTTTGTACACGAAAGCAATAGATTAATGCAAATAAGTAAGTAAGCTAAAACAATTACTCTTTATAGTTAAAAACGATATGTATAATATTACTTTTTAAATACCAAATTTTACTTGCGATCAATAATAGTATATTTAGTTACAGAATGCAAACTTACCTATTCTTTGGTTTTTTGAAAATGTGTTTAATCACAATTTTTATGCAGTTTGAAAGTGGGCGCCAACAATTTATGATTAATAATGAAATTAAATTGCAAAAAAAAATTACGGAAAATTGTGCAAAATTTGTAAAACAATTTGCATTTATCTACTGGCATCATTTGACTGTTGTAAGTCATCCCAGTAATACATCTCACTAATTTTACAGAATGAAATTGTTGTTTATGAGAGATTAAATTTTTCATATTTGAAAGTGAAGTAATTCAGCTGCGAACGAGAAATCGCCGTCTAAAATGTTTTGACTAACTTACAATGTAAACAATGAATAGAAAGATGAATAAAAAATAATTAAAAATTCAACAATTCACTTCGTCAGATACCTTTAAAATAAATAAATCAACAAAATATATATATATATAAATTTTGTTGATTTATTTATTTTTTTATACATATATATACGTATTTTTCTAAACGAATTTTGAATGATTATGATTATATTAAAAGAAAATGATAATTTAACACAGATAATCATTTTCCTCTAAGCATGGCATTTTCCAGTGAAATGCTTGTAACAAAATTTGTAATAATAATGTATCTTGGTATAAAATTAATTACACAATTTTATTCAAAAACAAATCGCTGAGAAAGTTTAATTAAGATTGTGCTCTTATTTTGACTACTTATCACGAAAAAGTTACCTCAAGTCAGCTAATCATTAAAAAGTTTCGATCAGTTTCCTTCTGCTTTTAAATACAAATTGCTATATTAGATAACAATTATATTGTTTATACTTTGATGGCAATAAATGCAAATTGCTTCTGAAAACAATACTGATAATGCTATTTGTTGATCGATTTAAAATCTTTTCTCTGATTAAAAATAAGTAAATAACAAAGTTACAATCAACAACAATATAGTTAATAAACAGACAGTTTTTTAGCCGCAATTATAACTGTTTGAATTATCCTCTCATTAAAATTAAAAAGTTTGATCAACAATAAGAAGAGGTATTATTTATTTATTAATGACCTGATTTGGTTGATCTTATTTGCTGATTTGATTTCGAGACAGTTGCTTACACAAACGAAATAATTATATTAACTCTATCCTGATTCTGCTTTTGATTTGCAGTAAAACACAAATGAAATGCACAATCTCATAATGCTGCTACATGTTGAAATTATTTTAGACACTGATTGAAACAAAGTTTGTGTATAAATTTTGGAAAATATTTACAGCTCAGGCAGTATTAAACTCCAATACTTGTTTGAAAATGTAAATGTATTCCATTGAGAAAAATTATCAGACAGGCATTAGAGACAGAATTTATCAAATTTAGAACAATGAAAACTATTGGTAATGGCATCATGTACAGTAAAAACCTGTAACTTTGCAAATAAAGAGAATAATATGTTAAATTTTATTCATGCAGTGATTCTAAGTGAAGACGCCTCATGTAGTTTAAGGCAAAAATATTCATTTAATTGAAATAATCTCATTTAAAAAAGTGTAATAAACTAATTTTGTTTACTGAACGAAAACATTTCCTTACACAAAAACAGATTTTCCGCCTGAAAGATATTTTTTAAAAAAATACAACATTCTTTATCTCAAAGAAACTTTCAGTATCATGAAAAGTCCCAATAATCTATTTTTATTTAATTCTACCTATTGGCCAGAGTACAATTTTCCTGTCAGAATATGAAAAGATATTATTAAAACGCTCTCAATGTGCGATATTTATTATTCATATATATGTATGTTAAAGTACATCTCAAATAAATAGCAAACATTCTTCATTTGCATGAATATGCCGCTGAAGTAATGTGAATATTTTACAAATCTTCAAAAAGTCCTTGTTGACCCATTAATGAAGCATGAATAAGAGTTCAACGCAGATCTCTGCAAGGTAACATCCGAAATTGGATTGTCAAACATGACATACTGAAAATTCATTTTACTGGTAATTCTTGTACCCATGCTTTTTCATACTGCATTACGCTGCGACTTCCTATCACTTTGCCTTTTCTTGCCTTAAAAGACTTTTCGCAATTACTTCTCTCACGCTATCATGTATAATTTATAAACAATTGTCCCCAGCGAATGTACCAAAATCCGAACCTAAGCCCTAATTACAACTGTTACGGAATTAGTACACTGAAATCAAACTTCGAAAAGGAACTTCTTACAATGAACATCTGATACGAAGTTGAAGTTAATTGAAGGAATAAACCTCGAAATCCTAAAATCACAATATTTCTTTGCATCCACAACAAAACTGTTTGAACTTGTCTGAATTACTGCCACGTCATTTTAAAGCAAAACCATTATATTACGTACTACAAATTAAAATATTGAATTTTATTTTCTTGATACCGACAATTCAAAACTTAAAAATTAGAACAAATCACTGAGACAGAAACTACATTGCCAACTGAATAAGACCAACTCAACAAATAACAAGGCATAAAATCAGAAATAAAAATGAAAAAAAATACAAATTCTGACCTATAATTTGCAGGAATAAAAAGATTTTTTTAAAATTATCGTTCTAATTAAAATAAAATTGAGAAAAATTAATCATGTAAACAAAAAAAATTTCATGCATTTAATTTTTAAGAGCAAAAAGAAAAAATCAAGCAACTAGCTTTCGTACTTCGGTCAAGTATACATACTCATCAATATTTTACTACAAAAGGAATGACTTTTAATTATCTTAAAGTACTTTCAAACACGAAGCAATAACTTCAGCTAACTGCCGGCGACTTTCTGGATTTGGAGAACTGATCACAGTTCGGTATCCATTTTTCTGAATAGATACGACAGCAGCGAGATTATGCTAGAATGAGAAAAAGAGTAGACAAAAAATTTGTAAGGAATATGATAATAATTATAAATCCAAAAAACCATATGCACATGTTCTACTCTTGACACCAATTTATAATCAAGTATTAAAGACACTGAAAGAAAAATGAAATTTTTGAAAAGTGCCTAATAAACACTTACAAAGGTAAAACGAATGTTCCCATCAACTACATCTCGCTTATAATCGAAATTCCTCTAAAATTACTTTCCGTTCAATTGAAAGTAATGAAAAAATGCAGATAGTATTTTTTTTACATAGAACAGTCGATTTTTCCCATAAACGCTGCTCAACAGTAGAAAGAACCTTTTGTCAAAATAAGTTTGTGAATCAGACTAACATTAGTTTTCCATAACTGTGAAAATTTAACTCTCAAAAATTTCAAAAAATGTATTACGTATTAAAATGAATTTACTTTTAATAAACTTCGTGCAAATTTATCTGGATCAAGTTTTCCAATGTTGATGTTCATCACTGATCTACCACGAGCTTCTATATCTGGCTGAAATGAAATACTAAACATATATCTCTGTTGAGCTTATTTTTATTTCAATTGACAACTTACGTTAAGCTCCAGAACATTATCGTAAGCTGAAAGAACTCCTTTAAGAGATGAAAGACCAAATTCGTTGCGGTCTTGATCACCACGCAATTCAATACTTCGAAGAATCTGAAAGTTGGAGTCCTGATGAATTTAAAAACGAAAGTAAAAGATGACTAAATGTAAGTAAATATTTTGTTAAAAAATCAACACGTCATAGGTTTTACAAGCGTAAATCTGAAAAAAACTTTTTTCCTCGTTAAATTTTAATTTTTACACAGGAAATTTTTAAAATTTTACCAGTAAAATATGTAATATGTAACAGAATTATCGCTTTTTTGTAATCAAAGCAGATTCTCGTTATCATATCATCAATTCAAAAACTGACTGACGGAGTCTAATAAAATTTACAGAGCGATAATTCTGATTTATCGAATATTTGTCTAGTGAAAGGAAGCATTCCAAAAAATTGACAAAACTAACATCTGGATGCAAGCGTACCCGTTTCGTTTTCAACGTTGACGGTATTGTGAAAGTGTCACCGTATTTGTAAGTAGCTCGCGATTTCTACAATAGATTTTGTATTTATAATCAAAATCTATTGATTAAGATAAGGGAAAATACTAGTTCCCGTCTTAGTCAATACTGATATGATTTCTTGTAAATACTAATATCTCTTCCAATGCACTTAATTTCGTAATGATGCTGGCAAACAAACAAAAGAGATAATAATTACATATGAAACAACGAAATCTGTTCGTTGAGATGAATTTAGTGGTGGATGCGCATACAATTCAGACATAACTAACAACTTTGGAGCTAGATCCGGTAATATTGAAGGGTTGAGTTGCGAAAAGTCTAATCTCGTTTCAATAGGAAAAAAAAAAGCACGTATCGGAAGGGTTTCATATGGCCCGTAAACGTTTTGTATTGGATAATCAGGATCTAAAATCCCTTATTTATTTATTTAGTTTATACTTTTTTAATCAATACTGTGACCACAATTTAACAGACAGAAAATATCTAAGCTCACAAAGTAAAATGGACATTTATTATCTATACTATGTCATGTCATGTGATCTAACAATTTAGATTTTAAAAAATTAACTTCGAAATATTTTTGAAACGTTTCTCTTACCAGTCATGATTAATGCATTTCTTGAATCATTTCCCCACATTTCGAGAAAATGTACAGCATCCCCGATACGCAATGAAGGGTGACCCGTGAAAATTACACACGGGGTTTTCATTAGTTGACAGAAATCTCCATATATATTGTCATACACTTTTAAACGACCACTCCTCGACATCTAACAAATTATAATTTTAGAATCCGAAATAACAATTTCGGACAAAAAAGTGCTTGAAAGAAATATTGATTTCCCAAGGCGGCGAAAGCACCGGATAAATGAATGAATGAATAATGATGATACAAACAACCAAAACGCTTTAGTAATTATCTTAAAATTTATTTCCAAACACTTAAGAAAATATGGGTTTTTGTACACTTCTACAGAAATCAACAAAAATTCACTAATCCATGTTTGAAGGGCTCTTCTGGTACATTGATCATATTCTGCTTTTTCTCAGATAACCACTCAGCATAAATGTTGGAGTATGCTAAAGTACTTTCAGCAACTGATGAAATAAAATAAACTGGGACATCGACTGACACATCATGCTAAAAAGATCTCACTGAATTAAGCTAGTCAGTGCACTATTATTATGAGACTTCTGAGATACAACTTTACTTTCTATAAATGACCTTATTTTCCAGATAAATCATTCCTAAAAAGGATATCTAAAATTTTAATTCGAAAAATATTTATTCTAAAAAATGTAAGAAGAATAAAACTTTCGGTTCATTTAATTTTTACGTTCAGTGACCCCACTTGACAGTAGAAAATGCAACTGCATTCTTTTTTGCACTCTGTAGTTTATTTATGAATATTAGAAGGATGAAATTTAATTTCACCTGATCTAGCTGCACTGAGATCACTTCAAGTAAATCGTATAATACACCAGTTGGACAAATTGGCATTAATACAGAACCATTTCTTTTCAGTGTATCAGCTATGACAGCAAATGCATGACAGACCTTGAATGTCATTTTAAAATATGCAAATAGCTCAATATCATAATTACCTACGCTCTGATAGCAAATTCCACAATACTGTTCAAAATAATGCAAACGACATTTAACAGGAATTAAAATTAAAATTAGTAATAACTGCGAAAGAAATAAACCTTCAGCTCTTTCAGCAATAAACATTCACCGAGGTAAAGATTAAAAATTCAACTAGAATGAGCCATACTGCATAAAATTGTTTATCCTTATTTTCATTTAAAAATACGTGAACCAAGAAACTGATACAAATAACTAGGGCCTACAGTATATCGTGGAAAAGAGAGGACAAACACAAAAGATTAAAAAATCAAATGGTAGGCTCACTCTTTCTTTCTGCCACATATTTTTCGATGCGAATCAAAAATTTTCCTAGGTTTTAAAATATTCATTGCTTACTCTTATTACTGAACATTATTCAGTACTTTTTTAAGTCGAAGAGCAAGCAATATGTAAACAAGTCTCAAGCAGCAGAATTTGGTGAACAATAATGATTTACAATTATAAAAGAAAAAAGACGCTTACTGAAGTCTCAGGATTATGCTCTGGGAAACGACAAATCGAAGTGAGTATGAGAGCATCACAGTTACGAAGTTGATCCCACTGAACTGGCTTGGTATGCGAATTTCTTGAGGATGTTGCTGATAAATATCCTATCTTAAAGTAATGAAATTAGCATAACCCTGACATTAATAAGAGCTAACCAAAAACTTTGACTTCTGGTCTCATTTTATCATTTATTGTTTGCTAGAGATGTCTGCATAAATGAGCTGCTTGAGAAGACAATTTTGCACAAGCAGGTTAGTAAAGCAGCAAATGTTAAAACTTTTCATAACCTCTGAGACAGCAAAATACATATTCCTGAAAGATATAAAGAAGATCAGATTATTTTACAGGAATGCATTTTCACGGAATATCTTTTTAAATAAAATGAAATAAAATTTAGTCAAGCTGGCACTTTTTCATGCTCGGTACGTATAATCCAGTTGCAAGATCCAATTGAATAACCACTTGAATATGCTGCAACAACGGCAGCACCATGTATGTTCTGAAAATTGATGTTATTGATGAAAAATGAAACCACTGTAAAAACCGAAAATTGACAGTCGTGAATTTTACTAAATATACTCGGTACTATATTTGTCTTATATATTTTTATTAGTCTCACTTCACTGAAACTACAATTCAGTAAATTTACTTGAAAACAATGTTAAGGATTTACGATTGATTCTCGAAATGATATTCGCTGCACTTTTGTTAAGCTATTTTCCATCTGTTCCCGAGAATAAAACGGTCTCCACTCACGCGGATCACTTCCTGGAGTATTAGAAAAATTCCTGCAAAACGCAAATTGTAGACTCTGAAAATAGAAATCTTGACATAGCTACTTACAATATAAATGCCGAATGATCAGAAGTTAGTTATAAATCAAAATTAATGAAATGATAGTTACCATTCAAAAATGCGAAAACACCCACAACTTTACATGAAAAATAGCAAGAACATAAAGTGATACAAATAAACAACTTTGAAACTTACATAAATAATGATGGGTTTTTCCAAAAATCGTTTTGCTTTTCTCTATCAACTCTATCAAAGAAATCAAGAAGCTCTTCCATAACCAATCTTTGAAAAATAAACATAAAAGTAAAGCACAATTTTATACGACTAATACTATGGCAACTCTAGTATCTGCGTAGTGCTGATATTCATGAAAACAAGCAAAACTAAGTTTATAGATCAATGCTTTTACACAATTTTACATTAATTATCATATTAGTACCTCCCAAGCTGAAGTGTTGGATCAGTCGCATACACAATTCCATTGAAATTTGTCTCTTCAGTGAAAAATGGCAATGCCAAAAGAGACATCCAATTCGACACCAAAATTGCATCAACAGAACTCATAGTTGTTGAACAAATCTGGAAAGTCACCTTACAATTTTAAAGATGATAAAGACCTACAAAAATATATGCGAAGACATAAGCTTGATCCAACTGTTTAAGAAGTGCACTACTAAATAAAAATTGAAAAATCGTACCTGCGCAGGATGGACCTCGAATGGTGCATCCACCAAAACATGTTCGCCACATCGTCTCAGACAATGTTTGGATGTATTTTTCGGATAATGTGGCAAGTTTGAGAAAAGTTTACTAAATCAGCAAATCAATTTTTGCAAGTAAAAAATACTGTTAAACTAAGTATTGATAACTAGTAGCGTTTAAGAAAAGTAATAAAAGTGCTAAAAATTTGATTTTCCCCTATCAAAATTATAGTAGTGTAAGAAGTATTAAAAAAATACAATGTTCAATAGTGTAATTTCACATTTAGAAATAACGGCAAATAAAATTCTAAGACTGATACAACCTTTTACATATAGAAGCAGGAAGGAAGGAAGAAAGAGCATCGAAATCAACAGCACAATCTAACATGATGCTCGCTGATGCCCACTTCAGTAATAAACATGGCCGGTACGGCTGATTTGATAAAGATATCTGCAAATTAACTTTTATGTCTGTAAAAATGTTTGGTAATTAAAGTAAGCTTGAAAGGCTGAATTATCTGTTTTATGAAGATGAAATCATTCGGTTCATTTCAAAGACTTTTATCAATTTTTCACAAACTAGCCACTGAGACTCATTCTGCTTGAAATACTAATAGTAATGATGATGTTAAGAAGTCTACCAGCTGCATGACATCTAAATCGCACAAAATTTTTACAAATTAGAATGTTTTACGTCGTCCAAATTTGCAGAAGAACCAATACCTGAAAAATTTTTTCATGTGTCTATGAACTCACTCAGCAATATCAAATTTTATCCAGTCCGTTAATGTCAATGTTCTTCATTTGTAGAAGGAATTGAACATAACTAAATATATGTATGCATGTATATTACAGAAAATTTCAGAGCAAATTTCCAATGCAAATTATAATGAACACTATTCATGTCTATTCTCTTATTCAATGCTTAAATGATCAAAAGTAAGACAACTGACGAAAAAAATCAGTTCTATTTAACCATTCCCGTGAAACAGAACTGTGTTACTTAATAAAGTTAATTTTGCATGATTTTCGACTTGAAAAACTTAGTTTTTAATACTTTTGGCAAGATTAAACTGCTACTAAAGAACATGAGCATAAGATCACATTACTTATATTTCAGCGCTTGAATGAGTAGTCGGCAAATCAGACCTGAATCTGCACGACAAAAAAAACCAAATCGACTTCAAATTCTTCAATCTTCAAGTAATGAGAAGTTGAAGCAAAAAATCGCAAAGTGGCACTCGTAACGATCAATGAATCGCAAAGTGCACTAGCAGTGACTTCGGGGTGTAATCAGTGACTCGTCGATATTTACTTTATTTCTTGTATGCCTTTTGGGATGCTGCTTTCGTCTCGGGAATATTGAAGTGATTCAGCGTGATGACATATATTTTGCGTATAAAGAGCGATTCAGACCGAATTGACTTAAAACTGGAAATTACAGGTTGCAGGACATGATCTTATTGGATAGTTCACGCTCCCTCAGGCTTCAGCTTATTAACAGCATTGCTCATGTAATACTTGGAGCGCAAAGCTCACCAATACTTCATGCAATTCGTCGACGTTCTAAAGTAGAAAACAATTTAGGAATAACAGAGGACGGTCTGCCTAAAGACTATCGCCTCCAAGTTTTTAAGGTAGGCAGTCGACGCCTCGACACTATTATTAGCAGGGCAGTTGGTAAGGGGCGAGGGTACGTTAAATTCTTTCACCACATCCTTTTCCATTATTGCATAATCATTTATGAATTCTAACTAGATAGTATTTGAAACAAAAGTTCGGCCGTTGAAATAAGACATAAGTCTACTTGTTTTTTCAGACAAGCTGAAAAACTGATCTTAACTAACAAAGTCCAAGTTAATGAAGAAAATGTTGCGAAGAAATCGGCGTATCATGTACTGATTTATTTGTAAATTTTGTAATGAATAAACAGAATTTCTTCTGGAAGTTTCATAAACAATTGTCAAGTATAACTGATTCCCATATCCATTATAAGTTTGTTTATGATCCAATGAAGAGCTTCAAATCTTAACCGATCTCTTTGTTAAATGTTACATCAGTGCTCTTAATTCAGTCTAAAAAATCCCTAAAATAGGGATAGAGGAATTCTCTTCTAGAGTTTGAGTGTGATCTTGAATAGTTCATGTCTGTATTATTATAGCAATTTGTTCACAACATATATTACGATTTTGAACAACTGCTCTCAAAAAGTATGTTCGCATTTTACCAACATGAAACTTCAGATACAAGAAAACGATGTGATCGATATATGGAAACAACCAGTAGAAGATAATATGAAATTTGCTGAAGTTCAAAGGATCGAGATAGTAAATTATACATTAACCGATTCCGGCTATGATGTCACTTTGAAATCGTGGAAAAATTTTTATGTGCATAATTGGCGTGATAAGTAACAAGTAAAGGTTTTATTTTTCTGAAGAAATTGCATTAATTTCATTTCTTAAAATCAACGCAATTTTTGGAATATTTGGTAAATCAGTCATTAGTTTTAATAGGTTTGAAAGTAGTTTTGATGTAGTTGAAATCCTTATCGGACGTTTTACTAATTTCGGAAACAAAGTAGAAGTTTAAAAAATGTGAGGTTTTTTATTGTCAGCAATAGTTTACCTTACGACTGCTTATACATTTTTAATTCGTTTCCACCGAGAAAAAAAAATGTAATAGAATGAAGAATATCAATTTTGTGATAAATAACTTCATTGGCACTGTGCCGACTCATTTTAATCCGATGTTTTATCCATTTCTGTATTTACGTTGTTAATAGTCTCAGAATAAAATTGTTCTTCATCTCGTAACTTGTTGTGGCAGTTCTATAAAAACAAACATTAAATTTTAGTTTGATCAACCAATTTTATTTTCCAAATCATAATGAATGATATACACAAGCAGTCCTATCAATTCAGTCTAAACTCGAAGGCAGCAGTGGGCACTAAATTTATAACCGAAACAGTAGCAATAAACATACCCGTAAATGCTCCCAAACGTCCAGTAACATTGAAAACTTCATTGTCGCTTCATTAATCGTCCTCTTGCTTGCTTCCTCGATTTCAATACTTCGAGATTGAAGTTCTTTTCGTGCCTCTACTAGCTCCTCATGTGCAGAAAGCTGAAAATAACAGTGAAGATCAATTGCATTTATGGTACGAAGTAATCTATATGCCAAGAACAACTCACTGTGAGAAATGTTCACAATCATGTCTTCACAGATCTTCATTTAATATGACTATGTGCTCTGATCGAGCATAGAATTTAGTGCCAGACATCCAGTAATATCAAAATGTTAATTTTTAGGAAGGTTTTGAAAATTAGTCTGCTTTTTCAAAACGATAATGGGGAGACAACTTTTCAGAAATCAAAATCACTGATTAGCATGTCACACTGAAAACATACGAAAGCAGAATGATTACTTGCGAGCCCTATGATGGTACTCTGCAAATGAAATAAATCAATCGACCAAAACTGACCTTCCCGTTACGTAGAGCTAACAAGCTATCAAGTTCATTTTGTGCCATATCAACCTCAGACATCAATTTTTTATGCTCATCTTTCCAATCTTCGCGTTTGAGATTAAAATCATGGGTCTAGAAATGTACAATTTTTAATAAATGCTACCCATCATAAAGAAACTATCCAATTAAAACTGCATGTCGAAATTTACCAATTTCGAAGTCCGTCGCTGGATTTGTTTCAGATTTTCCACCAATAAGGAATTACGTTGTACAACTTCATCTTTTTTTCGACATGTTCCAGTTATTTCATCTTCCACCTTTCGGATACAACTATTCACGTTGTCATAAAGTTCATTCAACTTCCCCTACGAATTTCATATTCTATTCTGCTTTGATATGAAAGAACATGGAGCGTAGTTTTAGAAAGAATAACTTATGAAATGTTTATGCATGTTGTAAGTCCAATCTTGCAACGACGCATCAAGAAAATTTCAGATTTTAATAACGTTGCCCTGCAACTAAATAACAACGTTCATGTGTAAAGCAGCTAATTTATGGTGAGTACCTCAATTTCATCAATGAATTCAAGAAATTTCGGTTCATTCGGTGAATGATGTGCTAGGGTTGCAATGAATGGATCTTCCCCAATCACTGTTCTGCTTATATCTTCATAGGCTCGGACAAATATTCGATAACTTTCGCGTAGCTAAAATCTTTGAATGGTATGCTGAGCACTGCTTTCAGTAACATATTTGCGAAAATTTCAAAACAAAGTAAAATATATTTTAGTATGCAAAAAAATTTCTTCTGACGAATTTTAGTGTACATTCTACATTTCGAAAGTATGTATGATTTAAATCATTAAGCAAATACCGATGTCCTAATTTTGGGTGACTGGAAATGTCTACAATTAATAATTTATACAACAAATCTTACGAATTATAAAACACACTTCCGAAGCCTCTTTGAAATTTGAAGAAAGAAGTATATCATTTTCATTCCCGATTTCTTGACGTTCGTTTTTAACTTGTTGAATTCGAGCTGTGATCTATAAGTTTTCTCTCAACTTATGTCATTGAGCTATGGAACAAATATTTCGAAAACAGATAATAAAATTTACGCTACCGCAGATTTTAAGACATATCTACAAGAAGCAAATACAAAAAGAGCGTCTTAATAATACATACCACATCTTTTCGTATCCGTAGAGCCCTAGCTTCCTCACCACTCACAGACTGCGTTGTCAACTGTTTTTCTTTTGCAGCAAGTGTAGTCTTCATATCAGCTATTTCTGCACAAAACTGCTTTATATTTTCCTCCAAGCCATCCTGAGACGCGTTTATAAAATTTTTGAGGCTAGCATGATCAACATGATTTCAGTTTGTTGTTGAAAAAATGTGAGCACTGATATAAATCAAGCACTGAAGCTAGTGAATCAAAATGCATACTTTTCTTTTTTTATTTGCATTGAGCTTTTCCTGTAGTGTATCTCTGAACTTCTCTAGTTGCTTTAGATCTTCTTCCAAAGTCCTTATGTTTGATTCAAGTTTTTGAACCTCTCCCTGAAGTATACAAAATAATAATAACAAAAAGTAATGCGTCATGAAAAAGCTAATCAGATGCAATTCATAAGTTTTCTAATGTTCACTGAAATCATTCCAAAATTAATCGAAACAGACAATGTAAGTAAACTACAACTTGTATAATTTAGTTTATTTGTCTGAATCACATAACGCCAATCTGAAGTATATAACAAAAAAAAAATTAGATTTAATATTAGTGTACTTGATCTTTACGAAGTTCTTGAATTTCACTTTTAAGATTATCAATTTGGATATCGAGTTCAGATTCCTGCTGTGTTATATCTCCGTCTTCTTCTAGAAACTAGTGCAAGTTAAAAATTTGGCAGATAAATTTCATTTAAAATGCGATAAATCTCGAAGCAATGAAATTCTTGAATTTAACATACTATTGAAGAAAGCAACGTAATATAAGAGATAAAAGCATTAAATTCTGTTTACCAACAACTTGTAGTAGCACATCATTTTCTTCCTTATAATTTTCCATATTCCTACCCAGTAGCGGATTGCAGCGGAACTTTTTGTAACATCGAACTGTATAGCCATAAGCCAACTAAATTTATGTATGAGGAGCTTACATTATATATATAATGTTTACCAACAACTTGTAGTAGCACATCATTTTCTTCCTTATAATTT
>UYYF01000095.1:0-44888 GCA_900618365.1 Thelazia callipaeda
GTATACCAATTATATGTACTGCAGATTTTGCCGATACTTTTGCGAAGTATCGGCAAACCACACAGTAATCGGCCAAAGAACAAATTGTGGTCAGAGACTAAAGTTATACCTTTTTCCCAGAGTTATGATAGGTGTCAAAGTCACTGATTTATGCGAATATCCATTAAACTTCAACTGTAAGTAATTTATTGTGTACAGGATATCTATTAAACTCACGAATTACTGCAAGTGTGATTGACCAAGACAAAATATTTTGGGAATAACTTAAAAAATTTGAGATTGAGTGAAGTAAACATAAAAGTCAAAAGTCAAAAAAGATGAAGGGCAGGACCTAGAAAGGAGGGAACATGACCTGATTGGATCATCTGACCTTTAACCTAACTGCGCCATGCGTCCTCATTTTTCAGTTCATTTTTATCACAAGTACGCAAGTGAGTCAGTTGCTTGGCAGGCTGATTGTCACATTTGTTACTTGTTCTCATTACATTACCTTATCTGAAATATCCTCCATTAGATATCTTGTAATAACAATCCATGATTACAAATTTAGCGAGTCAAATGGTATTATTATTTCAATTCAAAATACAGTTTCAATTTTGACCCCTCGACTAATTCGATCATTTCATTTCATATTTGTCTTTTTCACAGACTTAAGACTGTATTTCTTGATGATAGCATAGTTACCGTACACTCAAATTTTCACAAATTGGATTAAAAACTTTGAAATTGGTTTCTTTTTGTTTTATTGTAACTGTTCTAAGTTAGGATTGAAGAGCACAAGTGAGACAATATTTGTGAGGAACGTTAATAATTGTGTTGTAATTGTGTTTATATTAATTACACAAGTAGTGTGATGTGGAAAAAAGCAAACTATTTCTGCGCTTCAGAAATGCAAATCGATGAGCTTCTGACAAAGTTTCTGATTTCAGTCATCACTGTTTTTACTTTTAAAAATGTGCCAGTTAATGTTTTACGTTCTTGAAACTGACAACTCTACGTTTCAGTTGTTTCGTTATGGATTTTGACGCAACAGAAAGCAACGAAGAAGTTCAGCCAAATAGAAGAGTTTGTCTTTGAAAATTATGAATTTTCATCCTGATATTCAATTATAATCGACTATTTTATT
Organism: Thelazia callipaeda; assembly: GCA_900618365.1. Taxonomy (NCBI): domain Eukaryota; kingdom Metazoa; phylum Nematoda; class Chromadorea; order Rhabditida; family Thelaziidae; genus Thelazia; species Thelazia callipaeda. Next base: position 1,127 of record UYYF01000095.1, read on the forward strand.
TTAAAGAATGTTTCGGAAAATAACTGACTGCTATTTGAGGAATCAAGAAACGAAGATATGCGCGCAGGCTATGATTTACTGCGGAGTCGCATTCCGTGCCTTCCACAAGACCAAAATATTCCTAGAATTAAAACGCTATCTCTTGCGAACGCATATATCAAGCACTTAGCGAATGTAAAGTTTTTTATGAAATACAGCTTCTGAGCAAACTTTTGACTTTTATCATTTGCTGTCCACTTTTGAGTTCATAAATAACTTTTTAGGTACTATCACCTCCTGAAGGCACTCAACCTTTGGAAACAGATGATTTCGCTTCAATTGTAAGAGATGAACTACAGACTCGAAATAACTATTCCAGTAAGTGGGGATTATTTCTTATGCAAATTTGCTAATTATCTTATCTATTCAAATATCTCCAACTTACCTGTCACTCTAGTAAAACTCAAAAATGATGCCAATATCAGTCACCTCTGCCATTTGTTTATATTTGATCTGACCTTTTGATACAATTCTAATCCTTTTCTCTTCACATCTCTTCTCTTCACTTCACTTCACTTCACTTCCATTTTGTTAATTATTGCTGATATCATTTTTAATTTCTGCTTATCGTTTCCAAACTGTTTTTCACGTAAAAGCATTTCATCGTTTAAGTTATCTTCTCGCATGGAAATCACTTCGGTAGTATTAATTGGCAATTGTAGGCGGTCACATCAAACAAACAAACAACTGTTATTTAGTAACTGATTATACGGAAAGACTTAAGGATTTTGTTCATTAATATACTATCAGATATGGTATGCAAACCTTTCAAAGAGTCAGTCAATTTAATCATCCCATAATCATCAGTATATAATCACGTTAAGTGCTGCGTTTAAAAGAACAATATGGATAATTTATTGAAAAACTAAAATTATAGAAATTAGTGACCATCAGTTATTATTAGCAAAACTCATGAGACTCTTTCCATCGATATGCTTAAAATCTTCAAGCTGCAATGAGAGCATTTTAGATTCCATTCCAGACTTCTATTTTCAATCTAGAAGCTGATTCTTGTCACTTACTATTATTTTACTACCATCCTTTGGATTCTGTACTATTAACTTTCATCTCCAACAGTTTGTTGGTCTTATTTGAAATCTTTTTTAAAAAATATAACTGCTTTATAATCAGTTTGAAAATACTTTCAAAATTTGATAGTAATGATGGTAACAAAAGTATAATACCATTAATGTACAGAGCAATTTTTGACATTTGAAAGTAAATTTCAGTGCAGCTAGAAGAGCAAGTAGGAATGGGAATTCCCGTAGATGAAGTTGCTCGGGAAATCCCAAGAAGACGCGGTACGAGGTCGAGGGAACGCAACTCGCCTTATGCTATACCACGAATACCCACAAATATGGTGGGTAGGGTGTTGAACAACATCCCAGCCACAAGTGCTCAGTCTTCACAGAGCCAGTACTTGGGGGAACAGCAACAGCAAAACACTCATAGAACAGAACATTTCATAAGGGAACAAGTGCAGAACACACTGGTAGAGCAAAATTATAATTTGAGACTTCACCCAGTGTGGGAAATAGAACAACCACAAGTACCGTTCGAGCAACGATTACAAAACTCGATAAGTGATCAACAGATGCTTTTTTATGAACAAAACGAACTCTTTCAGCATCCATCACAGATGGCCACCAGCAGCAGAACCATCCACAACATCATAACAAATCCACAACAGCACAACGAATCCACAACAATGCGAACAGATTACTATCATCCACAATACCAGCATGGCTGATTTTGCAGCTAACGACCGAAGGGAATATTTTCATTCCCTTCCACATGAGCGGGTACTAATGGGGAAACAAAACAACAATTTTTTTCATGAAACCTTCTACCTTTGACCTTTGATTCCACTTCCCATTTCAGTGATCAAACATTGTTTGTTTTACTTGCATGTATAGTATTTTGATTCACGTTTTCTTATTGTGGTGTAATGTTACTGATTATATTAACTCTTCTCTACCGTAAACGACTAGAACATGTCTTTCCATAAATTTTCTCCATATTAGCGACCGCTCAACAATCTGCTTATAATTTTCACTTGCTAGCTATTCATTGTTCAGTTGAATGCATTTGCTGATTAATATTCAAATACTGATGCTTGTGTCAGCAGTACTAACTGTAACTTTGATAATGCTTGCAATAATTTCGAATTCACTGATGAAGGATCTCATATAAATAAATGCAAATCAAGTGCCGTACCACTTCTTATTGTCGTGAAAAATTAAACGTTGTACTACTTATTTTTGTACGTGAATCTACGTTGCACTGAAATTTTTTGTCTTCTGATATTGTGGAATAAATATTTTTTTTGATCAGTGAGTCTCAACTTTTATGCAATTCAATTAAATCCTGAAAAAAGGAAGAAAATTTGCAAATTTCTTCCCAAAAAATACAGTACGCAACTGGTTGGTGACTTATTCTCTGCCCTTCCAGCACTCTTTTTCTCCCTCCGTCCCCGTTGCAAATCTCCGCGCAAGTCCTGCTTGCTATCCAACAAAGTCTCAGCGATTTCAAAGGCTTTTCACTTTATAATCAATCTCTGCTTCGGTGCTCTTCAAGTTAGATTCAATCTTCCTTCCACTTCGTTATTCCGCCTCTCAGCACTATTATTAGTGTCTTGCACGGTGAGAAGCATAAACAGTTTATTGGTGAGAAGAGACAAAGCTGTGCATACCCTAACTTGAAAACAATGTGCGAAGTTTACGAACTACCTGACCTCTTGGTGACAATAAATCTAAACAAATGAACAAAGTGCGAGCAAGAATAGTTTGTTTGACTTGACTGAACTACCAACGAATGTAAACGATAGATACTTGTTGATGAACAGTAAATAGTCAGTGCATTCAGATGATGCAATCTCGTGAACTTATTTTTGCATCTAACTTTACTGCTTGCTATTTTTTCCCTCCCAAAGTGACTGCTTTGAATATTTAGCTAAGCCATTTCTTTTCGTAAGAACAAAAAAACTCTTCGACTAAGTTAATTTTCATATTTGCATTATGCACATCAAATGAAAGCAGTCTGATTCAAATGCAAACAAAACTATTGTAAAAGTTTGCAAAAGCAGCAATATTACTAAGGGCTGCTTTATTGAGTTCGTGATGTTGTAAATAACTAATTAGGTGTTATTCAATGATAAGAAATCGACTGAGTAAATGCCTGAATTCAGTAAAAAAGTGTGAAAGTGCTATGAATGGAATGTTGATGTCACGTAAAAGAAGGCGTAAATAGGGTGTTCAGGCAAAACGAATATTGCATTTTCGGAGTAGTAATGATGTAAGCACTTAGAGATGATTTATGACGGCTCTTCAAAACTGCTCTTGTTTTGCTTTATTGTCCCGTCATGTTTGCCTCCGCATATGTGTGCTCTTTTTACAGTCATCGCTCTCATCCTTTTGTACTCGAAGATAATTACCCATCTCTCTTGACAACACTGAGTACAGAATGCATGCGATTAGTGCAGTGAGTATCAACTGCGAGTTAATCGCCTGAGAGCGATGCAATGTGTTTTGCTTTATCGCATTTTGTAATTGACTTTATTTGTGCGAGATAATTGCTATAATCGATGCTTTCGGTTACATACAGTATTTATTACAAAAATGGACAAAAGTATTACTGAACATACTGACTGTTATTGTGTTGAAAACAATATTTGTCAATCACTGATATGTACGAATCTCAGTCAAATCCATCTTTAGCCTTAACTTTTGTTAGCGTTTCAACACCGTCAAAAGAGCACTCTAGCCTTCGGGGCATTCTTGAACGATAATCAATCGCAATTATTTGTTTATACTGCTGAATACTTGAACTGTACTGCACAAGTCTCAAGTGACCCTTCCGCTTTCCAGACTACTTTCACTGTTTATCGGTGAACATTCATGTTCATTTTTGTATTCTGAATAATTTTCTTTATCAAAATGCAATATTTTTCAAGTAATAATAGTAACACTTATAAGTACTGTTGAAAATTAATTGCATGGAAGTGCCAGAATACTAACAGAATTTTTATTTTCAATAATTTAACAACGTCAACATCTTAAATTATCATTCGTTCAAGGCGATTTTAATATGCGACTACGCTGTTAATTTGAATGTAATTTTGATTTACATGCTTCGATTTAGGAGTAAATATTGCATTTAAGATGCTTTATATATAGCTCAGAACTTCAAAAGCGATTTTACTCTAAATACAGTCAGCTAAAAGTGTGATGCAAAATATCTCTCATTAAAATCAAACATGTATTTTATTAAGGAATAGTGAGAAATATTTACAGGAAATTACTGAAATTTATCAAATTTTGGAAGTAATTTTAAGCAAATAAATTGTACTGAATACCCAAACGTGACCTCTAAAAAATTTACCCTAAATTTCCACGAGTAATTGGCTTAGAATGCCTGAATTATCTACGCGGTGATATGAAAAGGTTGAAGAGCGGGTTTCATCAAATTAGTGAATTTTAACATTTAATTTCTGTTTGAAAAAAGAATGAAAATTTTTTTCAACGCTTGTGAGAGCATACATTCAAATTCAGTCCTCATCATTGACCCCTGAGCACATAAAGTAGATCAAATCAGGTATAGGATAAAGGTCAAGTACTTGAAAGTCACTCTCGCATATACTTACAAAATTAGATGTCTCATCAGTTTGGCATTAGGTTAGCAGGACAAAGAAGCAGTGATTATCTCTTTCGAAGGAGTCGCAAATTATTAGTTTTGTGAAGGTATGAAAAGAGACAGAGGAGTTACATAGCAGCTGTGACAGAAGTGATTTATGTCATTTTTATTGCCAAAAGTTGAGAGGTAAGGATGGGAAAGTGGAGCTTGTCAAAGGATTTATTACTTTCACGTACGCTGAACAGCTAAAAGTTGGAGTTACTTCTGCATCACTTAGCACTGAGCAAGTTTTATTTGGCTGTAAATATGTCATGCTTTTGCACATTTTTGTCGAACAGTTTCGCTTTGGTAAAAAATTTTGCCACAGATTGAGATAAATAATTGATAGACATTCGAAAATAGGGCTAAATTTCGAATACAGAAAAGATTTTGGTGGCTAAATTTTCGGAAATTGGTTGTGGAGCGGTAAATTCTGAAAGTGATAGAGAAGGAAGGCGACAAAATTTCCAGAGTTTGACCTGACCTCTGCCAACCACATAGTCACCCTATGTCGTTCAGAGTGGAGAGCAGTGTACTGTAATGCCAAGAAATCATAGGTTTTGACTTCTGTTTCAGATTGCGCTAACCGATTGTTCACAAGAAAAGCCCTTCTTGTGCTGATGCTGTAATCCACCGGGGCACTGGAACGTGCGAAAATTGAAATGTTGCAAGTCTCTGCTGATTTTACTTGCACAGTCTCCCTTAATTGTATAAAAAATGAGCTCATGCACAACATATTAACAGTTATATAACAATACCTGTTCATTACTGATTTCAGTTGAGCTACTGATCCAGTACTGATTTAAACAGTCTGTGCTGAAACATACTGCTAATTCAAAGGAATCAAACTTAAATTATATTATTCATTTATTGGAATCTAGAAATTTCGAACAATAAATGTTTGTGATCAGCGTCGTTTTGATCTGTCCCATTCATTTCTGATCTTTTATTGAGCACAGAAATCTTCAATTAATAGAATTTCATTCAGAATTAGTTTTGTATGCACTACATAATGCAGAAATGTAATTGCACACAATTGTGCGAGCATGCAATCTACAAAGAGTAGTCAAAATACTGCGTTACGCGCAGTCTTCTTATTTAAAAACAGTATTCAGAATATGGAAAAATTCAAATCATTAATAAAGTAAAGTGTGCTTAATTGCAAAACTATCTCGAAAATATTTTCTATAAATTTTTCGGTTGACTCCTAGCAAATTCAGACGCTGCACAGTGTTACAAAGTTATGCAGAATTCACTTGCAGTCAACTTGTCGAATGTACAGTACGATTTGATTTGAATTCCGTCAAAACACGTTAAAGTCTGCTGAGAGGAATTTGTTTGAATACAGCGGAAATTTTTGTAAATGTTTCAGAGGCTTTGGAAGGATTATAAAGTTCATAAATTATGAATTTGCTTTTTGAATTGGAAATACACAAACAATTTGCAGAATTGTATATTCTTAATTACTCAATGTACTTAAGGCTTTAATTGTGGCGAAGTGGGATTAACTGATAAAAATTGTGATAGTCGACCATGAAGTTCTTGGAAACTTATTTCATACAGCATTTGCAGTAGAAACTGATGGCAGTAATTGAGTTTTAATGTTAAATTCCAATCTGATTCGCTGAATCCAACAATGAACAAGTTGGTGACTTCAATGTGCATACAAATCAAAGAATTTAAATCAAAATTACATACAACTGTCTTCTGAAAATCCCACGCGACACGTAGAAATTTGCATTTTGCTTGCGCTGATTTAGTGCGTCATATCGATCAACGCTGTATCATTTTTTAGTTTTCACTTTGTAAACGTTTTTTCCTCAAAAATAAGCAGTTGTTGTTCGCTTGTAGTCTTTTACAGACATTTTTGCAAAATGAATTTTTTAAAATTCTACTTTGCAAATGATAAATTTGCATGGCTGCAACAGATAAAAATGATCTGTTCAATGAAGTTTGAATGATTTTGAAAAAAAAAAATTTTATAATTTACGAGAATTATTTAGTAGGAATTGAAATATGATTTATCTCATTATATTAAATTTTTTGCCGAAAAACATTGAAGAAACTGCCTCATTACCAAATTTTCAGCAAATGAATTTGAAAAATTCAAACCAAACAATTATTCTTGGTTTTTTTTGACATATTTTACTGTCAATAAAATATTATGCAGCGAGCAACTGCTACGCAATATTAACTTGGAATTATATCCAAAGTAAGGTCAGAATTTTGTGTAAATTTTGATATATTATTATTATAGCTTTTACATATCTGAAAGCCTATTTGAAACTGGTAAAATAATAAGTAATATAAGTAATGAAGTCGTTTAAATGTTTGTGCGAGGAAAAATTCTGCTTCTGTCACTAATAATTCAGTGTCAACTATTTGTGCTTTCGGCAGAAATGAGCATCTGAAAATTAAATTTCAGTAACATATGTAATAAAAATATTTCTACTAAGAAAATACTTTTTAGCAAGAAGCAACAGATGAAATGACAGACCAATTGTATCAGTAGTATTTGAGCAGTAAATTATAAGATAGTTACATTTTAACTGTGCAATCAATTTTATCCTTATTTTTTTGACATGTACAAGCATAATGTATGCAACATGTTATGGGTAATTTATTGAAAACTTTTCATTTTAGACGGACTGGGTTTGATTGATAATTCAGCAAACAAAAGGTAAAAAGAAACTACTAAACAGAGTGCAAATTTCAAATAATTTATCAAATTTGGAAAAATTACACAAAAATATGCACCAAAATTTCTGTGACAGTGATTGATTTGTGAAGAAATTTGAAGTCAAAATCAATACGAGCACGTAAATGTTAATTAAGGCTTAGTACCGAGAATGAAAAGAAATGTAATTTTCTGATTGAATGGTGCAAAAAATTGCTTCGAGTGTTAATGTTTTATCAAATTTATAAAAAAATTTTCTTAGCTTATTTAATAAATCAAATTTATATGTAATGTTATCTAATTTACGTCAAAATTTTTTTTCTCAGTTGATTAATTAAAAGCATAAATCACTTGCTCGTTATATTACATGAACCACGTCAACTTTGTGCATAATTATTGTTACTTTTATCTGAGAATGCATGATTATATTACAGTGAAAAAAAAGTCTGATAACTATTTTGCATATCTTTGCTAATATTGCACCGTTTTACTTCTTGAGGCAATCTCACGAAATTGTGGAATGCTAAAAAATAGCAATAAAATTTTGCTTTACAATCTGAACAACAGACATTTCTACACTTCTGATCATCAACAACAGCACTGGATTAAATATTAACCGAAACAGCAATTGGACGTCAACGATAATGTGAGAGCTTCATTCATTATTTGTCTAATTATTAACCTACTTATTTTGTAGCTACTTTTAGTAATATTACTTTTCATTGTTTGCCAGCTTAACAATATTACTGGTGCTAATTTGTAGCACTATTGTGGAAACCACTTTTTTTGAATTCTTTGATAAAATATCAAATAAAAAGTTTTTTCTTTACATACTTTTGTGTATGCATTTAACCATTTATACACAAATCCTACACACATCTCACCGGTACACCCTCGTAGATAAACTGAAGTAAAAAGTTTTAACAAGTGATGACAGAATACAAAAAGAAGAAAGAAAAATAGTTTCTGAAAATCATACTCTTGAAAATATAAATATCATCACCAACAGCTGACAACAATATAAAGTGGTAAGCAAAGAAGCGGTGGGATATTACAATGATCAACAACACATATTGACGAAAGCTAAGTATGCTAGATTTAACTTCGTAAACTATTATCATCGTCAAGGATTTATCATTGGTTATTTACAACTATCATTGAATCAATAACGGATAGTAGTGTAGAAAATATTAATTAACCTTATATTAACCTAGTTCCAGTGCTTTTCTTCCCAAAATATTTTGTTTAGAAACAAATAGATAATCATTAATCATATTATTAACTTTGAGCTGTTATCTTTTCATATTTTTTTCTGTTTGTAACAATTTAACTTATGTACACTGTGCTTTTTCCAGCTAATAATTTACTTGTATTATACTATATATGTTTGATACAATATTTTGCTAAACTTTCTATGTTATTTGAAAAATTCACTCAGTGCTAGAATTACTTGTTTAATGGAATTTTAGTAATAATTGACTTTATTACATAATCATCGCTTTATGCAAGGCATTAAAAGCATTATACAATATCAATACTGCTGATAACTATTTCTCAAATAATTACTGTATTTGTATAGTCACAACATTTTATCCCTTGTGAATTCATCACAGTGCAAATAATCCCACCCCTAAATTTAAATTCAATTACTTGTACTTATGCACAATTTTATATAAACTTTTAGTTGTCTACTAAGTAATATTTTGCAATATTTTTCCATAAAATATTAGTTTATAGATAAAATTCATTCTTTATCTAATTTACACTACAATAATTGAACAAAAATACTTATTCATTCCTTCAGGATTGTTATCCAATGTGTAGTTTACTTTGTTCCGCAAGTAAGTGATCAAATTTATACTTGCAAAATAATTATACTCAAATTGTATTTTATGACATTACAATGTCATGCTTCTATTTTATATAACTGAATATATTATATAGTATACGAATACAGCATAAGCTAAAAGCTTAAAAACTTTGAAAGTGAATTTTGATACAATTGGTTAGTCATTTCATCCGTTGCTTAAGTCTCATCTAAAAGTTATTTTTCCACCTCTGATATTTGCCCTATCAAAATGCATCTGTTCTTCTTCACTTGCTGTAAACTTTCCCAACATATTAATTATATCTTTTCTCTTCTGTTCACCTTTTCTTACTTTTTTCATACACAAAATTAGATTATTTTTTTCTAAAAGAAATATACATTTCATGCACTATTTTTTGTAAATTGTGAAGTATTTTCAGCTATTCAAATTTTGATTCATTTATGAGTTCAAATTTTATACAAATTTTTGCAATCGATTCTAAGAATTGATTACAAGTATAAATCAAATTATTCTTTACAAGCCTGAAATATGGAAGTATTTCATTGATCAAAATATTTTAAAGTTATTGCAGTCCATGAAAAGTACTTGAGATTTATTGAATTGGGTCGAGAAAAGTCACAGAAAGTGGATCAAAACTCGACTTTTTACTTTCAGGCCTAAAAATAACTGTTTATTTTATATAGCTAAAAATATTCATACCACCATTAACACACAGAATGATTCAGTAATGAAAGTAATTGAAGTTTAAGAATCTAAATATTTTGCTTTGCAGCACATGTTTATATCTACGGAACATGAAGCAGTTCAAACATTTTATGTTAAAATGTCGGAAACAAAGTGACTTTGTCATCCCAGTTTACGTAAAATTCCGATACTTTAACATAAAATGTTTGAATTGCTTCATGTTCCGTAGATATAAACATGTGTGTGTCTCATATATCTAAAACTTTTTAATATTTTAATAAAGTTAAAATAAGTCTGAAATCGTAAGTTTTTTTTTTTAACGAATAAAAATAATCAAAAATATTTTTTTATCCCAGTTTATTATTAAAATATATTAGATAATTGCAGTATGAGTTTTGATTCAACAACACCGTTAAAATCTATTAACACTATAAGCAACGTATATTCAAGACGTTGTTTAACGCTTGATTCTGCTACTAATTCTGTAGATGATTCACACTTTCAATCTGTTGTTGTTTACTTATATTCATTTAATCCGGATTCATACAAAGATCGTATTACATTTGACTTTCACAAATGGGCAACTACTGAAGAACTGATTGAGAAAGTTTTGCATCAGCGACAAGGTAATCTTTCATACAAAAATTGATTAACGAATTCAGTTAAAATAAGTTTGAAGTCGTAAGTTGACTTGATTTTAGAATTTTTATACGCAGATATTTTGAGAATATGAACAGAGAATATTTCTTCATGATTATTTTTTTTGAGAACAAAACACTGCAAATTCGTCCAATAATATTAGCGTCTATTAGATAAAAAATTAGAATATTTGTGTGGGATCAATGAAGCTCAAGTAATTATGAATAACTTTTAGAACAAGCTTAGTGCATTAAAAAAAAAAACACTATAGGTACTACTGTACCTTAGATGGACAAAAGATTACTGTAAGAATATTAAGCAGTGATTAATTGTATTACTGAAACACAATGATAATAACATTATCAGATTATGAAAACTTATCAGTCAACCAATATACGACAATATTTTACAGAACTAGAGCATCAATGTGCAGAAGATTACGATGTATATGAAATTATGGGTACCTTAGATGGACAGACCTTCAAAGAGCGCAAGCTTGACCGAAGAGAATATCCAGTGGCTGTGCAAATGCTCTGGGCTAAACCCCAGCAAAACGATAACGATGGAGCTGCGCCAAAAAATCGCCTTGTTTTGAGGTATAAATATCATATAAAAAATGAAGCATTTCTAGCACTGTATTGTAATCAAAGGTCAAGCAGTAACTTCTTTACCGCCGTATGCATAGATGTTCTTCTGATAAACTAATATTTTAAGTGATCATTTGATTCTGACTTGGAAATCTCATTTAGAAATAACTCGTCCCTAAAAATACTCACAAAATGATGGTAATCAAAGATATCCATAAATCACTGCTTTTCTTCGGTAGGAAAACACATCATTCTAACACGAATAAGCGCTCTTGTATTCTCTCAAAATTGAGCTGATAGAATGAGAATGCCTGAACAACCTAGTTCAAACCCTTTAAATACTGAGGAGATATCTAAATCGAATTTCAATCAACACAATAACACTATTTCAAAAATACTATTTTCTATAAATATATATTATCAATTTTTAAAATAACAGACCCCGTGGTTCATCATTAATATCTGATGGCGTGCATTTTGGATCCACAAATGCATCAAGTACAATCGATTCATTTCTAGCGAAATTCTTAATACAACCTCAAGTTTGTTATCAATTGACTGATATAATTACAAACTTTTTATTATCAAATAATTACATATGTTGTACAAAAAAAATTTTTATCAAATAGATCAACATATATAAAATTTGTAGCAATTATTTTATAACAAGAAAAAGTTTGTATAGTTTGAAACAAATTAAAGCAAGTTAGTTTTCATTATTTTCATCGTAAATTTTAAGTCATACTTCAGGATCGAGAATATGCTGATTTATGTATGCTTCCTGAGCTTACAGAACAAACACTGCTTGACAACTTGAAAGACCGATTCGCAAGTGGACATATTTACACATACATTGGTAACCAACTCTTATTCTTAGTTGTTTTTAGTTTGACAGTATAAAACTCTCGTAACAAATTTCTGTAATACTTTTTCATTTTGAGTACTAATTAAAAGTTTAATTTGAAACTGTTTTGAATATTTTTAAATTTTATTGCTTTCAAACGAATAAGAAAATGGTTTGAAGAATCAGTTCAGTGAAACAAAAAGATTATATAATATACTTTCAATCAACACTAATCATTTATTAAAGTTATTTCTATCCACACTTGGAATTCATTCTTTTTTTTGAAACATTTGCAATTTTTTAAAATTAAATCTCACAGCCAGAAAATGAAGCCGGTTCTTAAGCAACTGAATAATTCATTTTGGTCCACAAAGTTCATCTCTAACCTTTCAAATTTTCCTTACAGAATGCTGTTGCTAAGGTTTTGTACTTTGTAGGGCCTATTCTGGTTGCTGTCAATCCTTTCAACTTTTTCCCTATTTATAATCCAAAATATGCTCGGTTATATTGCCAAAGTCGGCAACTTGGTAGTATGCCACCACACATTTTTGCCATTGCTGGTATCACTTATCACAGGTAGGTACATCTATGTCTAATCAAAACTTATTTTGCAATTATCAATCAAAATCAATACATAACTAAGCACAATATCAGAAATAGTTATTTTTGTAACAATATCTAAAGTAATAAGTAATTCCTTTTAATTAATGCATTAATTCCTGCTAAATCTGTTTATTATAAAAGTTGTGAGTTTAATATTTCTCAGCTTGTTTGCTGTCCTACCAGCACTGACAATTTAATATGCTACTGTGAACACAATCTTGGTAAAAAATATAAAATAGAAAGTTTAAAAAAAATTCTGTTCAGATTCAAGAAATCAAGTTTGATATAGATTTGATTTATTTAAGTACAAACAATATTTCAAAAATATACATTTAAATTTGTAAAGTTTGTTTGAATCCTCAATTATAACAATTTACAAAGCACTTTTAATGACTAAATAGATAATATATTGCTTCAAACGTTGGTTTTTTCAACGTTTTTCTTCAACTAGAATACTTTTCTTTACTTGGCACCTAAAATTTTACAAATTAAAAATTCGGGCAAAGTATATTAGCGTAAAGTGAGTGATGCGAAAGATTTCACGAAGCATTCCAAGAATACATTTCATACTTGATCATGAAGGTAAAACTAGATACAAAATGCTTCAGCATGTTACGGATCAAAAAAAATCAATGCATTGTGATTAGCGGTGAATCAGGTTCAGGGAAAACTGAATCGACTAATTTCCTTTTGCATCATTTAACAACTCTTAGTCAGAAAGGTTCATCTACTGGAAGTTCTGTTGAACAAACGTTACTCTCCGCAGGACCTGTACTCGAAGTTTGCTTTTTTATTTAAAATTCTGAATTTATTAATAAATCAATTAGAAAAATCCATTAATGAGTGTTAAATAAGATTTCAATCCAAATTATGAATAAATTATTAGTTTGCTTGTTTCTTTTGAAGGCTTTTGGCAATGCTGTCACAGTACAGAATAACAACAGCAGTAGATTCGGAAAGTTCATTAAAGTGAACTATCGAGAAAACGGAATGGTTTCTGGGTGTGTTTTTATTATTTATCTTTTAATAAATAGAGTCTGAAAAGTTTGGTGCTTTCTTTGAAGATATCACATTCAATAGAGGTCAAATGAGGTCAAGCAGTGAAATTAAATAACGTTTTTTAAACATGGATATTCATTACTTATTACTGACATAGTTAAATGGTTTATCGGGCTAACTTATAAATGAAATGAATAACAAATATTAATGTGAAAGCGTGTTCTTTTTTATGCTTTCCGGCTATTTTATATTTCACTTATATTCTTTAACAGTGATTAATATTACCTATCTAATAAACCAGCACCAATACTAAGAATTTTCAGGGCAAATCTTGAGATTTATTTGCTGGAAAAATCGCGTATTATCTCGCAAGGTGTTGGTGAAAGGTATAATTTAATTTTGATAAATCTGCGTTCGAAATTTAACTTCCCCATCAAGTTTACCATAATTATTAACTTTAGACTGGATAGAGCAAAATATTAAATTCTGAGATTATGTGCAACAAAGCAAGTCGTTACTTTAAGATCCTCATAAAAATGTGTAAAAATTAAGATTCACAGTGCCATAAATAATTAATCTTATTTAATTTCTAGAAACTATCATGTTTTCTATTACTTATTGAATGGTGCAACGGAAGAAGAACGTAAGAATCATTACTTAATGCAACCGAATGATTACAATTACCTAAATCAAGTAAATGAATAAAATAATGAACAGACATAAATAAGCATACAACTACATAAATATCACTTTTTCGAAAAAACTAAAAAAACTGAGGACTAGCATGCCTTAGCTCACTAATAAATTACTTTTTCTACAATATTCAAATCAAATTTTCCACATTTTGCACGTGAAAAACCTACCTTAAACGTACTCAGTTAAAATTAACTGCCTTCATATTGATATAATTGAAGTTTTACACCGACTTAAGACTGAATTTTATTTTTAATTTTTGAATTTTCGAAATTCTTCAGTTTTTGTTCTTATAATATTACTACTAAAACAATTCAAATTTTAGAATAATTTCTATGCAGCAGAAGGCGTGAACGAATGTTACGAGTATCAACGACTCAAACATGCTATGCATTCTGTTGGCTTCTCGCAACAAGCCCAACAAAATATGTTTACTGTTATTTCTTCCGTTTTACTGCTTGGAAATATACAGTATGTTAAGGTAAGCTACAGTATAAATTATAACTTATAAGAGTAGTATTCATTTTTTTCTTTTTCTCCTAATCTGATCATATAATTTGAACTGTCTAGTAACTTTTTTCTCAGAGGTCATCCTGTGAACTTAAATAGTTCAATTTCTTGAACAGTAGTAATATTGGTGATTGTGATATCTTCTTAGAATAATAAATTCTCTCATTAATAGCGTCAAGATATCGAAATTTTTCTAAAATATAACTTACTGAAGCATATGGGGCATCGTCTTTTCTCTTTCTTCAATCTATACAAACTTCGCAAGAATGAAGCAATTTCGATTTGATAGAAAAATTTTTATTGAGCAAATAATTGAGATCAGATTCTGAGATAATCGAGAAATAACTGTGACATTGCAATCAAAAAAAAAATAATGACTGCTACATTTAGAGGCCAGGATATCACAGCGATGAAAATGCTTATATTGATAATGAAGAAGTGCTAGGCATAATTTCTACTCTCCTTCACATCAAGGCATCCAATCTACAACAAGCTTTAACAATGCGTCGAACAGTCATGAAGAATGATGTCGTCATCTCGAGATATAATGTCAACGAGGTCAATAATTTGCAAATTATAAAAGCAAAAGATGTTCATATTTATTGTAAGTAAGAAATTATATAAACTCGTAATAAGTAATCAATCAACTAAGTTAAGGCAAAAAATACACGTGACGCTATGGCAAAGTGTCTGTACAATGCACTGTTTCACTGGATCGTATTACGTATGAACCAAGCACTGCTGAAAAAGGAACGACTTACGTCCAAAAATGGATACTATATAGGTGAATATGTGCTAATTATGGTCTAAATTCGTCAGGAAATAATTTTATATAGATAAATTATTGAGAAAATATAAAACTATCCTGTTTTTCTTGATTAATAATCAAATAATTATCTACTGAAATTATCTACTTTCTGCATCTGTCAGTTATATTCTTTGTGACAAATAATACAAATGTATGTACTTTTTAATTTATAAATAACTAAAAATAATGTACTAAATTGCGAATTGTTTAGTTTGGATTAAAACTATAATAACTGAAAATTTGTGACTGTATCTACAGCGAAAATGAAAAGTCTTATGGAGTTTGAAGTCTGTGTAGTTTTTATAAATTATTTTCAGTAATTAATTACCATCCAAGTAATTTTTTAGCACGACTCAGCAATGAAAGTAAATGCATTTCATAAAAATTCTATGAGACTGAATATTCTTCAGGTATTTTGGATATATTCGGATTCGAAGATGTGGGTGGAAAGTGGAATTCATTTGAACAGCTTTGCATTAATTACGCAAATGAACATTTACAAGCTTATTTTAATCAGCATATCTTCCAATTTGAACAAGTTTGAATTTGCTTAGAATCACAACACTTAAGTGTAACTTCAGAAAATTAATTCAAATTACATCTTTCAATAATAATAGAATGACATATTTTTTCACGTCAAGTAGACGTGAAAGAAATTTACACGAACATTCAACATTAATATCATAAGAATGCTCTATTTTTATAATTTTGCCACCTGCAAACCAATCATACTAATTTTTAAGAATGCTACATTTCATCTAAATATATTCTTTAGGAAGAATATTTGAAAGAAGGAATCACCTGGACAAACATTGAATACATTGACAATACTGAATGTGTACAACTATTTCAGGTTATTTTACTTTTAATATTTGTTGAGCGAATGATCTGTTATTTAAATAGAGAATTTAAATTATGTGTGAAACTACTAGCGCATATTCACAACCGCATAGTTAGCTTATGTAAGTTGCTAAAATAATATATTCACAAAGAGTAAGTTTGAAACCTTATGTATTTTTTTCGAAATATTGTATGTTAAAATTATTTATTTTAGTAGTAGACCAGATTTCTTCAAATGTGTATAGAGACTTAAACTATTAATTCACCGATGAGTGATCAGTAAAACTAAACAGCAAAACACAGTGTGGACAAATGTAGTCTTTCTAAAAACTACCACAGTTAATTAATGACAAATAATAATACAAGTAGATAATTAATAATGATTAAGTTACATATATTTAGAAAGATTGATTTAGTTGCTAGAAATCTGGGCAATTTTTTATTTATATTTTAGATAAAAAAATTCAGTAAGTTAATTATTGCTAACTTTTAGAGCAAACCATTTGGCATTTTACGACTTATTGACGAAGAAAGTAACATCAATAACGGAACTGATGAATCGATGCTTGATAAACTCAATCATTTCTTGCGTAATAATGAATACTATGAAACACCGCAGAAACGAGAATCAGCTTTCATCATTGCTCATTACGCAGGGAAAGTTAAATATCAAATTAAGGTAAGCAATATGGTAATTTTTGCTAAAATCTGAGCAATTTTGAGTATTAAAAACTAGAATCCTCAATATTTTTTCGCCAATGAAAGTGAAAGCATTCGCGTAACCACTACCATAGTTTACAAACACACGATGTCAGTTACAAAGAAAAATGAATCAAATAGCTCTTATTAGATAATTTTAATGCCATTTTTCATCGTATTCCAGAGTTTTTCCAGGATTCTTCCAGGGTTTCCGGGAGAAAAATAAAGATTTAATGCGACAAGAAGTCTTGATGACAATTAAAAAAAGTAAAAGCGCTTTTGTCCGAGGACTTGTTGGCGTTGATCCAGTAGCAGTATTTCGTTGGGGTACTGTAAGAGCAATTTTTCGGGCAATTAACGCTTTCCGGCATGCAGGAAAATTAATGCTCAAATCAGGTACTTGCATATTTGCACCACATACTTGATAATTCAATAAATTCAAAACACTTAATGTAAGATGTACGATTTCTTAAAATCAGAACTTGTAGCAAAAAATATTTGTTTGTATGATTCGAGATGAAATGTGTGAACTAAAACTGTTTACTATTCAGAGAGAAATGATGAATGGAAATTATCTAATGACACACGTGGAAATTTAAAAGGATTTAGCTCAGATATGCATTTGCACGCTTTTTTGCGTGGTGAAATTACATCAGAAGTGATGCCAGGTTTCTGTGATACATCATTTTTTAATACAATCGTCAGTCATGCACGGAAGCAACCAGGTTTACAGTTGGAAGATAATCATAATGTTCTGAAAAGCTTGCAGGTATGAATCCATACATTAATAAATTACAACAAATTACAACACGTAATATTTAATCCGATTTTTCGTTCAAGTATTCAAGAAACACTATATCTTCCTTTTGTTATACATTTTTATACAATAGCTACAAATTTAAACTTAAAATTAAATCAGAACATAATTTTCAGGCAGTAAAAGCATTTTCGGAGTATAAACACATCACAGCAAAGCCTTCGTCTGTTAGCAAACAATTCCAGTACTCGTTATCAAGACTTATGAAGACGCTATCACAAACAACGCCTTACTTTATAAGATGCATTAAATCCAATAATGATAAGGCATATTTCATTTAATTTTTTTATTAACAATATATAGTAGCAGTCACTTTTACCAAATTTCAGTCCCATGCAATTAATTCAAAAATTTCCACGTCGTTTTCACTTTCTGTCCCACTTCAACCACTACAACTAACAAAAGATACGAGTTGAGTACTGTATACATCTTTTAGTCACACAAAATCAAAAATGATCTCCGAACATATTATATGTGCAACATATTTCACTATATCTATATCATTATGTATTCAGAAAAAATCTCCTGCATAAAAAAAAAGAGATAAATTCACATCCTCATTTTCATGAATTGCTTTCATTCATACAATTGCAGTAAGAATTCTTTTGATAAACTTATCAAACCCATTATTTGCAAACTGATAATCCTAAAAAACTTCAAATTACAAATCAGAAATTAAGAAATCCATTTTGCCATCTGATATTTCACTTAAAGTGATTCAATTCTTTATTAACAGAAGAGAAAAATTTATTATTTTGCAGTGTGCAATCTATGTTGCTAATAATATACAGAAGTGTATTTAACACTCAGAAAATTCCAGATTCCAAATTATTTTGATGATAATATTATTTTACGACAGTTACGATATACAGGTATGCTTGAAACGGTACGGATACGTCGAGCAGGTTATAGTGTTCGTATTGAATACCAGGTCAGCAAAGCACTACTATTATCAGAGTTGCTTGCTAAAGTTTAGTTTTTGTGGTGTGAGTTGACTTTAAATTGTATTTCATTTTCAAGGATTTTATCAAACAATACCGGATTTTGTTGCCAAATGGCCGCGAAAGTACAGTACAAAGTGTTAAGGAGTTTATAACGCAGCATGCAATGATAGGCAGTGATAAAGTTCAATTTGGAATAACAAAAGTAAGATTTTACTAAATTATATCAGACATTTCTATCTACAACCTACTGTCCATGTATTCAATAAAGCCTTTACTGATTAGTTAATTTGTTCACATCACTTTTTTAGGTGTTCATGAGAGATGCAGAAAAGTTAATTCTGGACGACCATTTACATCGTGCAATAATGAAGCATATAGAAATTTTACAACGATGCATTCGAGCTTTAATAGTTAGGCGAAGATATGTCAAGTTGCGCAATAGTATCATTAATCTTCAGGTGCGCGACTTAATTTTTTTATTTCTCTGAACAACATTTAATATTGATAAACAATGTGTAAAAATGTTGATCAATATCAATTATTATTCTGTGAATAACAATTAATACTGATGAACAATATTTTTGCAAAATTCTTGTACTTAAAAACTTGTGGTCTTTTTTCAGAAGATTTAAAGTTATTGGCAGTCATCACTTACTGGTACAAACTAGCTACAAAGTAGTGAAATTTGTAACAGATTTGTTGTAATAAATACCTCAAATACATTTTGTTGCCTTCTTATCAATAAAAATTATTAATGTTGTCTCGCGATTCTCAATAAGGGAAAATCATGAAATTTTAATTTAATGATCGCATTTAGAATTTCATAAAAATTTGGTTTTGAAATTAGATTATTCTATTTATTTTGCAAAAGTTCATCGTAGTTTATATTATTTTTGCGCAAAGACAAACTTCAGAAATAATTAAATTATTTGCTTAGTTGGAATATTCTTAACTTAATTAACAAATATACCTTCAACACACAGAACATTGCAGTACGAATAAAAAAATAAAAATTTGCAGAGCAAAGTTTACTTTTCAGGCACTGACTCGAGGAATGATCGTAAGAAATCACCTACGTGAAGTATACAACGCTGCTCTGATGATTCAACGTAACTGGAAGCGATTTAGAGTTCAGAGAAAATTTCTACAAATTTGTCGTAGTATTCTTGCAATTCAAACTTACTATCGTGGTAACTGTGCCAGAAAAAGGTACTATCTTTTAACTTATTTGTTCTTAATATTCGATGAAATCGAATAAAAATAAAAAAATTCAGATTCGAAGAAATGCGTAAGGAAGGGATTCCACTGAGGCGCAGGGCTAACTTTACTATATCAAAAGTTGTTCGCAAAATGGAATTAGCTTCATTCAACTTATACGACCCTGAATCCTTAGCAGCATTCGCGGGTTCTGATGCAGAAGAAGAAGTATTCTCCAATACTTCAAGTAGTGCCAGCATTCTGGATGAAGATGACGATAATACAGAAAATGACCGAAGTGCAAAAAGTTTGATTCACTCTAATAGGTACTATTTAATTGAACTTTTTAAATAATAATGCATGATATTTACTTTTTTCGAGAAAATTTTTGGTTACTTTAGCTACTCCTAATTCTTTGATAAGAACTTGCAATTTTCCGATGCATGACTGATTAAAACAGATTTAAAACTGTCGATTTGTTTCAGTAGTCAGTTGGAGACAGAACTTGATGCAACATTCATCGTAGAAGATAAAAAACTGAAACTGATCAAGTAAACATTTTAATTGATCATAAATGATGAGAATTTACTAATTAGCTAATATCATTCCTATTCATTCCAGTATAACTTCTTTTTCAGTACTTTGTTATGATGAATCTTATGACTACAAGGTTGTAATACTTTTACAATCTCGAGTACGTCAATTTAAAAAAATATCTGCTGAAATAAGCATTAAGCGTCTTTAGCAATTAGCTGTTAGCGATGACATTATTAATATCACACATAAATGCTATGCTTACTCTCATAAAGTATACTTGAATTTAGCATGTAATTGGTTAGAAGAATGTACAGTTAATTTTGGTTAGGAAAAAAATTTGGAATCTCAAATTACTAAGATTGAAGTAGAAAAAATTTGCAGCACACCACGAGATTCAGCGGTTTTTAAACGTCGACAAAGTATTGCAACAACTTGTTCAGCTGAGAAGGTCTTTACTTTCATTTTTTTGTTCTTCAAACATTTATGAATAGAGTAAAATATTTAAAAATCATTTACTTTTAATATTTACAAGTAAGATTGAGACATTTTCCCCATAGGTTATCATGAAACTTCAATGATGATACTTTGATCTCTCTTGCCACTTTATATATAAGTTCGCGAACACATTCTCTATACTTACTTCTACAGCTTTCTTACAATTACGTCTGAAAAAAATTGTGACTTGAAACAAAATCTTAAGGAGTTTTTTTCAGATGAGAATGTTTCGAAGAGCTGCTAGTTCGGAAAATGATCAAATCTCAATAGCTGATCATATGATACCTTCGGTATAAATTCAATTTTCCAAAAACCGACTGAATTTTATATCAAATATATTTGAATAGCGAGCGATTATTCTGACAAAAGCAATATGTATTATAAAGTAGTTTAAATGTGTGAGGAAATGACATGAAACTAATCATGCATAACTTTAGCTAGGAATAACGAAAACAGTTAAACAAAGTTGTTGTTATAGTTTAGAAAACTTGAATTCCACACTTACAAAATAATGAAAATGTTTTGATTTTCAATAAATGTTACTGAAAATCTAGACTTTTTTGAAATGTAGTCTTATTGCATAAAATTAACAAAGTTTTACTGCAGAAAATATAAATGAAGATAATTAATCATAATTTTCTCAATTAATTCAACTCATTTTTAGCCATCTAGTTACAGATAAAAATATTCTTTTTATTACACTTTATTGTTTTAAAAAAATCAAGTTAAAATGTAATTTTAGCATACATAAAACTTAGCACAATGATATGAACTGAGATTAAGCATAAACTTTTTGATTTTTGTGTGAAAAAAAGATCTGTTCTACGAATTTTTTGCATGCTTTGTTGTATTTTACAAATCAAAAGTAAAAATCTGGGATTTTCAGAGTCCAGAAAGCAAAAATAAAAGCAAACGATTAAGTTTTACGCGAGCAAAGAAACAGTTAAAAGCGTTTTTACTGCGTCGAAGTGCCAGCTTATCCAGCGATGGCGAAGGCCACCAATCTTCAACTGCAAGGTTTATAAATAATTGTGAACTTACAATTGCAAAATATTTTATTAATACTATCACTTCAAAATTTCAGCACTTAGTAGATAGACTAAATAATATCACAAAATTACATTTAATTGTTTGAAAAAAAATAGGCAATTTTTTGATCATTAAGTATAAAATTATAATTTTGGATCAGTAATTACTAGAAATTAATTGTCAGCGTAACGATAATCGAAGCAGTGAAGGCATCAACTTCAAAGCCTTTTAAACATATTTTAAAACTTACTCGATTACATCGGAATGAAAATTGTGCGATATGTAATAAAAGTTTATCCGGTATACTTAATCACGGAAATAAATGCTCAAGTAAGAAATAATCTTTCAGAAGCATATTACATGAATAAAATTACTCCATTTTCCTTACATTAACTTTTTATTTCACAGAGTTAATTTTAGATTTAAAGAAGTATTGTTTTCTATTGTAAATAAAACTTTTGTCAGATTTTGTGAGAAAATTTAGAAGAAATTTTTATTTAATTATAAAAAAATTTCCATCATAATTTCATGCTAAACACTCCTGAACTATGCAAAATAAGGAGGAATTTACTTGCGGATAAAACTTTTCAGACTTGCAGCAAAATTTAAAAGTTTTTTAAAGATATTTATATGATTTGCAAGTGTAAACTGTAACATTCAATATCAAACTGTAATTTAATATTGCAAAACCGAATGAATATGAGATGAAATATCAATCAAAGAGGTTCTTACAGAGTGTAAATTATCATTTCACAAAGAATGCCTGTCATTTTCCTGCAAAATTCCTTGCCAAACGCCTGTTCAATCTCCTCGGCCAGATGTCAGTCCACCAAAAAAAGCATGGGAAATAAAGTGATTAATTTTGTTTGCTTTCTTTGTCTAACTTGCAACTAAATATGTTGCACAATTTTTGATATTTTTATCATTATGATGATATAATTGTAATTAAATCAAATTCTTGTAATTAGATCAATTTTTTTAAAAGCCAATCGTCAATTGACATAATTGCATGTGATGCGTTTAGATTACGAAGAAGGAATTGGAGCAAAATAATTCAATATGTGATTTTTTTCAGATCTTTTTCTGGTAACATACAAATAGAAAGCTTGAACATTTGCAAATTTTGACCATATGAAATGACGATTTATTACAATGACCGAAATTTAGAACTAATTTATCATTCTTTTCTAGTCCATTAATAGAGATTAGAAAAATGCAGTGACGATCGTAGGTAATAATAATACTAGTGATCTATTAATGAATATGATTTAGAAACTGTTATTGAGTATCATGTCATGTTTGTTCCAAACTAAGATTAGACTAAATGGGATTTGATAGAATAATATAAATTACTGCACAAAATATGATCTCATGCAATATTTCTAGATCAACTGCTAACTTCGTAACAATTATTTTCAGATCAGCTTGGCCACCAAAGCAATCATTCGGCCCACTCATTCTTCAACCGGTTAAATCATTCAATTTGCAAAAAACTAAGCAACAGGTCGAATAACCAAATGATGTCATAAAAAGAAAAGTCTTTTCAAAATATAAGAGCAATTTGAATTTTGTATTTATATATTAGTATTTTGTGGATTTAGAAAATGAAAATTATCTAATTCCACAAAGAATTAATATATAATATCTTCTATTAGCTAAACAAGAATGAAATTATAATAAAAATTTGTAGTGTGAAAATACTTCAAATACAAAATTCATTACAATATTTGTGTTTCCAAAATGAAAAGAATATACAAAATATGTGTATAAATATGAAAGAATTCAAATTCCAGACGGACCCTTGTGATATGATCATCGAAAGTGAAAATGATCTGAGACAATTCAACATTTTCATTTTCAAAAAGTTGGTTAAATTGGAGAACAAGACAAAAAAAAGAGATACTCAAATCGATGCAATTTTTAAAAAAGCTTTCAAGGAATTTCATATGGAAATTATTGGCTATGAAGCTGTGATCTCTGTAAGTCTGTTTACAATACTATTACCCTTTCACATTCAAATTGAAAGAAGTTATGCGCAAATTTATTGCTTATATTACTATTTACTTTTGGTTGAACTAGTAGTAATAATCAGTAATGAAATGATCAATTTTTGCTACTTGTAAATTGCACACATTGAATTTGCATAAATACGAAATAGTCTTCAGAACAAAACAAATGAGATTAGATTTTGCTAGAAATTGTGCGGACCATTAATATTAGATATGAGAAAGTTACCATCCATACGAATATGATGAATTAAATATGATGAAAGAATTACCCAAATTAATGCACTCATTTTTAGCTAAAGACGATTGATCAAAATTTTTGAAGTTGTTTCTACTCTTAAAAAGTTTTCAGGAAAATCAGACAGTTTTAAAATATCGCGATCTCATAACTATTTTCGAAGGTTCATTAACCAAAGTTTCAGCTCAGGAACAGGTAATGATTAATCAGTTATGCATTCTAATTTCTTATTCTTGAATGTGTAAGTAGTGTAAAAATGTATACAAAAAAAGATGATAAAAACTCGGCAAAAATCACCGTAAGACATCCATGAGGATTGAAGTAAAATTCAGATTTATGAATAGTAATGAAAATAATATATATTACTTAAAAAATTAAATCTCCGTAAAAATTGACAATAAAAGTTTGTGATTCTCTTTGTATTCAGAAGCTACCTGCAATAGAAAGTAATTCCTTAAATATGTTCATTTATAATAGATATTAATAGGTAACATTCCCTACAACACTTGGACTGAATGCATTCCGAGGATTCCTCAACGAATTCATGCATGAGCAAGTGAAAAGTCGAAAATTACAGAAGAAATCCCGCGTTCTAGAGGTCAATTGCAGATTACAACTTATAATTTTACCTATCATAGTGTTAATCAAAATTGTGGTCACAAATTCCTATTTTTTAATATGATTAAATTTTACAGAATGTTCGCAAGAAACGAAAGAAACCGGATGCAACAGCAGTAAGCTTTGGATTAAGTCACTTCACACAAAATTCATTTATGCCTTAAGAAATTTGGATCACCTTGATGATCAAGCATCTAATTGTTGGACTTCTTATAACTCAAAATTATCCACTGAATCATTGAACTCATTCTATAACAACAACTTTCAGATACATAATGGTCATCTCTTCAAGTTAGAATATGTTCACGTTCCTACTTATTGCGAAGTTTGCAATTTATTTATGTGGCATGCAGAAAAAATATTTATTTGCAAGGCATGCCGAATAAGCTGTCATAAAAAATGTCACACAAAAATTCCAACAAGTTGTACTCAATCGTTACAGCTGGCGGTACTTTCTAATCTATCGCTTTACTTTTGCTGCTTAAATTACGAAAAATTTATTTAAATTTTAAGACTGACTTAAAACTTAAGGAAGTTTAAACTTGTCGAAGAAATGCCTAAATCCTTATAATCCTTAACAGATTTTTAACAAACAGATTACTTATGAGTGTTTGTTTAGATTATTTTCAGCAGTGAAAATATGAGAAAACAAAAACAACATTAATGGAATATAATTTAACAGAAGTGAAAAAAATTGAGATAGAGGAAACAAATTTAAAAATGAATACATAAACTACATATATTGCAGACTGGCGGGCGATTTTTCGGTGCTGATTTAAGCAGTCTTGTGGATGAACAAGACTCTATTCCAATTGTTATAAATAAGTTATTCATAACAATCGAGCTAAAAGCACTTTTTGTAGAAGGAATTTATCGAAAAAGTGGAGCAATGGTTCTTGTACGTAACGCACGTCGAAAAATTGAAAACGCTGAAGGTAAGGGGAAATCGCTCTATATTCTAAGATTCAATCATTCGTTGAATAATTATCAAAAACTGAATTGTATATTAGAAATTAGCAACTGGAAATTCAACAATTTGTTGAGTATTTATCCCATTTACATTGTTTACTTTTAAAAGTAATCAAATGGAAATCAACATGGCTTTATTTTGACATAAGTTGAAAGAGATAGTACAAGCTATTACAAATATATAGAACAAACTATGTAACTGTAATTTATGATAAAAAGTATGAAATGTTATAGAATTTGAGAAGCTTACATTTGATGACATCCCAACTCACGTCATAACAACTTTAGTGAAATCATTTTTCCGAGAACTTCCCGAGCCTCTAATTACGTACGATCTCTATGAAAACTTTTTAAATGCTTCAGGTACTTCTTGGTCATTTCCTTCAACCATCTAAAATGCTTTTTCAGTCACTTATTCTTTGATACTTTCTAAAATTCAGTATTGCATTTCCAAAATTTAGTTTTGGTCTTTTAGAAGTTCAGGAAAGTTTTGAACGAATACAATGTTTAAGTGTAATGATGGAATTATTGCCAAAATGTAACAAGAGTGTTTTGGACCGATTGATGTATCATTTGGCTCGTGTTGCTAATCAGGTGAGTAAAGTAACCAATCGTCTTGTGCAAATTAGTGCTTGATGAGTCCATACCTAAATGCTTACATCCAGATCGCAGACTACTCAACGTCTCAGTATTCGTAAATATTATCATCTTCAAACAGCTGAATCACTAATCTTCCACCATATTAGGTAACGTGCTTAAAGATAAATAGTGTGGTGAGGCATTGATTTGCATAAGATGGTTATTAAGAGATCAATATGAATAATTATGGTTACGAGACTGTATGTAAATTATCTTCGATCACTTCTTAGAAAATCTTAAACCTTTTAATTAATTGCCTAAACTGTCTGGGGGGTCATAATTAACAAGCTTTGACTTAATTTTACCGCTGTCTACAAATTTTAAAATCAGTAATTTCTTGATTCATTATTCATACAGCATTGCAAATTTTAAATTTTGACGAAGACGAATAAATTCACAATTTTCATAGAGTTGATGAACAAAGTTAACTCGCAAATTATTTAAGATTCAGTTATATATTGATTGAAAACACATTTTAAATACAGAGGCATGAAACGCTTTTATTGAGACTACACGAATAACAATTTTTTAAATGCGATTGTTATATTCAAATTTTTTTAACAGAATAATTATGTAGTGTATCTAATTGTGTATAATTGACTATTAGTGCTGGTTGATATATTTTTAAAGAAAAATGTTTAATTGCGTACTTCCATTACATTTACTATTTCCTACAGGTTTTGCATGTTAAATTGACTGATTAATTAACTCTAAATGTTTAATAAATATTACTAGTTCAGGAATCGGTTAATAAAATGGGTGCAGCTAATTTGGCAGTAATATTTGCACCTTGTATTTTGCGTAGCAATCAAACAATGCATGCGCAAGATCAACTTCGTGACGTTGAAAGACAAGCAATTTGCGTGCAAACTTTGATTGAAGCAAAGTTGCGTCAGTTCCGCGCGACATTATCTGAAATAGTTTCACTAGAAACTGCCAGTGAAAAAGTAACTTTAAATGCAAATTTCATCTGTTACTTCAAAAGATTGATTGACGCTGAAGTTTGTACTAAAAATGTTTGCTGCTGAAAGAAAAAAAATCACTGAGAGTATATATTATTAATTCTATGAAAGAGTCACTATTACTGTCCTTCTCTTTTGTTAAATTTCGATTACAGTAATCATTTCTTTAGTTTCCGTTTCTACTATTTTTTACTATTTCATTTTATTTCCATTATAGACTGTCAGTAATATTTGGAAATGAAATCATGCTAGCATAAGAAATATTATTCCCAAATAATTGTTGAATTAGTAGAAGAATCTAATCATTAAATTGGTTAAAATTGGATTAATTTCCTCATTCCAAGAATGAAATGAAATTTTTAACAGATTGTTGAAAATTTACGCTTGATTGAAGAACACAAAGATATAGTAGATAGTGAATCTGATGGAAAAAGTGAGAATTTAGAAACCGCACGACAGTTATTTATAGAGCAATTAGATTTCTTGGATGGCGAAAAGTATGAATTTTTATGCTTTTTCATTTCTAAATTATTAGTAGTAATTTGAAGATCTGCTAAATAAATCAAATAGTTTTAAAATAAAAATGAGTTTTTATTTCATTGTTCACAATTTTTAATTCAACAATTTATAATGGTATGGTTAAGATTTCATATAAACACAAAGTTTGGGAAAATTAGAATATTTGTGAATATTTGAGAAGAAAAAAGATAGTTTTATCAAAGCTGCTTTCATTTCAGAGACAAATTGATTCAAGAATTGCCACCGTTAGCACCGGTAGCGTCTTCAGAAGATTTATCTTCGCTTGATGAACACAGCACTTCTCCTTTACTTATCGAAGAAACTCGACAAGAAGAATATGCCCTAGACTTAAACGCCCCACCAATATTCAATATTTTGAGGAATCTCACAAAATCACGACCAAGGCCATCATCGAGACGTCCACCAACTTTCAAAACGTTCCGAGAACGCGATTAACGTTGAAGTCATCGTGAATATTTGTCTGATAATGTGTTATATAATAATATGAATCTCATCCTTTCTTGTCCCATCATGATAAATTCTTCACAGATCATAACAACTAATAATAATAAAATCTCAGATGATAAGCACTGAACAAGTAAAGCAGACTTGATAAAAAATAGCAAAGTTTTTGAAATTCTGGAACTAAAAAATTGGAAGCTAAGAAAAAAATGCGAAAAACTGAAATTACTGACTTTTCAAATTGTAAAAATGATTTTTAACAGCTAACAACTAATGCAACAAATAGAATTATTTCTATGAATAGCAATTAGTTTCTGATGTTAGCGTACAGAAAACAATTAGACTATCAAGTTTCTTATGATTGAGGACAAATCCTGTTACTCAACGACAAAGAGAATTGGTGGTCACTTGCCATTCTACTACATTAATCTTGCGTTTGTTCACAATCTGTCAAGTCATTTCTTACGAGTGAAAAAAAGGCAGTCTTTCGAGACAAGTGTGATGAGAGAAGCAGCTTGATAAATGATTGGTCATAAGTTAAAAGTTAACTGAAATTCGCATACTAAACGACAGATTGCTTTAATCCATCATTGAACTCAATGCGAAAAAGGCAGTAATTGATCACACTGAGGACAAATTTGAAATGCAATAATCAGACAAATTCAAAGCATTTAATTGCTTCTAGTCACTCACTATTAACAGAACTAATTCTAATAATTATAATTATGTTTAAAAACGATTGTCTTGTTAAACGATTATTCATTCCATTAAGAAATAAATTTTTAGTTGTGCCATATTTTCACCTTTTGTCGTTTTCTTTGATGACATTTGTGACAGCGCACTAAACTCGTTTATCGATCAGTCGTACATTAACATCAGTTATGTAAATGCGTTGCGAATAGGCGAATTAAGATCATGCAGTATTGAATAAACGTGTTTAAATCTTGACTGATCAACCATGTTGCAATATGACCTCAGAGGAGTAGAAAATAACCGGTGCTTATCAGAGGAAAATGTTAAAAGTTCTGACTTGATCAAATTAACCAAATATTCTACTTTTATAAACAAATGTCCCTTAATTTATAGCTTAAATAATTTGATTCCTTTTTTAAGATTAATTATATCGATGAATGGATCATTTGTTGAAGCCATTGGGTTGGTACGAGACAATGATATGTCACAATTCGAAAAGCTAATCAAACAACGTCCACAACTGCTCGAAATCAAACGTCGTGGCCGTTCTTTACTTACTTACGCACTGCTTTATGATCGTTTAAGAGTACTGCAAATTATATCAAAGTTTGATTTGTTTTTGATATCTGTAATGATTAATCTAAATTATTAATTTTTGCAGCAGTCCAAGTGATGAGACTTGAAATTAGATAAAACAAATCATGACTGCAATTAGTACATCCTGAAATCTTATTGCAGCCATTAAGTCTTACTTAATACTTGGATAACTATTCAATCAGAAATTAACAAATCACTATGCAATCAAATAAGTTGACAGGAAGACACCTGGATCTTTAAATGGGGAAGAAAATTCCGAAAGCGCTCTTCACTGGGCAGCGAAATGTGATGCACGTAAATGTTGTAAATATCTGTTAACTCTACCACAACACATACGTGACACTCCGTGGGTACTACTTAAAAACAGACGTCAAATTACGCCGATTCATTTAGCTGCCCTATGTGGACACGTGAAAATCTTAAAGGTGAATAAATGCAAGTTTCGATACTCAGCTAAACCAAATGTGCTTTACTTGACTTGCTTGAAATAGCAAAATTAATATAATGTAAGATCGGATAAGATGTTTATTGCTTTTCCAATGCGCAAACTTGAAAACAAATCTAACACAAATGCATAATTAGATGTTACTACAATCAACATCGCTGGATAGCGAAAATTTCTATCAGATGGTGACCGACGATATGGGCCGATCACCATTACATTATGCAGCTAGCAGAGCAAGGCTAGAATGCTGCGAGTTGCTCCTAGATGAACGACTCGGACTACCAATTGACCAAAAAGATCGAAATGGACACACCCCATTAATGTGTGCTGCTGCTAGCTGCTATGCAGATGGTTTCAGTTTTTTGATTTTAATTTTTATTTCCAAAGAAAAATCGTTAATTTAATTTACATCCAACATACGAGTAGGAGGAAAATGAAAAATTTCTATTATCCTCAGTATGAATTAACTAATCAATTAGTACGAGAAGTGAACTGTTCACTTGAAAATTCTAATTAAGAACAGAGAACGACTCACCAATATCTTAAGATATTTTCATCACTTGGTGCTGCTATTTAGAAGAAATGCAGAAAAAATGCTTTTTTTTTGTGTTCACGACGAAAACATTACAGATCATTACAAATAAACTGAAAATATAACTTCTCTTCCTAGAAGCTATTTTAAAGACAATTGACAAGCTTTTGTTGACCTATTTTTCTGATGCAATTTTAAGATAAATATAAACTGAAGAAGGGTTACAAGTAATGTAATTCCGAGAGAATCAATAAATTAAACAACTAGAACGCTACAATATGTAGCAACACACGTGCAGTTTACGCTGCACAAAAACTTTGACATGCTTAATCAAATAAATCTGATCTATAATTGAAATTGCAGCATCAGAAGTAGTAATCCTATTAGGAAGGCGTAAGATAAACTCAATAACGTCACGTGATAACGATGGCCGTACGGCGCTGCACTTGGCTGTAATTGCACAAAACTACACGGTTATTGATACTCTTCTCGATGTGCTAGAATGTCCCTCAGAAGTACTAATAACTTTTCTAGCATTGTCGTTTTTTTTTGCATCTCTTCGAATCACTGTTTTGCAAATTATAGAAAATAAAAACTAAACCTGCCAGTACAACTTTACTGCTTCAAAAATGTTATAGATATAACGGTTAAAAACTTTAATGTTACAAATCTATCTATTGACTGTAATTCACCGTCAGAAAAGCTAAGCCCTTTCACACTACTTAATCTTATTTGAATTTTGGCACTTTCTAAGATGATTAAAAATTTTTCAACACCATTTGCTGTAGAGTAACTATTCAGTTCAAATCTTCATGACAAAATCTTAAATTTCACTGTTCACTACTAAAATATTATTTACAATTTGTTTTCGTGAGATCTGTAGTATGTTAAGATAAAATTGTAGACTTTTGATAACGATGCACGTACTCCTCTGCATTATGCAGCTCAACGTGGTCTGCAAGATATGGTGCAGAAATTGCTAACTGCTAAAGCACGTAATGCTACACGTGATTGTTTTGGCATCTCTCCTGCTCATTATGCTGTGCAAGGAGGGCATCAAACTGTAGTTGATCGTTTACTGGCATCTACTGGTCATATGGTTCAATTTTCAAAGTTCTTGTTCATTGTTATTCCAATTTCAAGTCAGAAACGGTATCATATGGGAGTTAAATTTCAGGAGCAATATGACAGCGATGGTCGTTCATGTTTTATGTGGTCCGTGATTGCTGATCAGGAATCATTGGTACATTAT
The DNA here is from genome assembly GCA_900618365.1 of Thelazia callipaeda. NCBI lineage: Eukaryota > Metazoa > Nematoda > Chromadorea > Rhabditida > Thelaziidae > Thelazia > Thelazia callipaeda. The sequence continues at coordinate 33,200 of UYYF01000095.1, forward strand.
TTTTTGGAAAACTACCATCCTGATCGAAATCATAAAGATAAGCATGGTTACACTGCATTACATCATGCTGCGCATATTGGAAGTTTACATTTGGTAAAGTTATTGGTCAAGGAAGGATGGAACATTCACGTATGTAATATAAGTGATTACTTCTGAAACCACCGTAATTTTTAGAATTTTCTCTTTAATATAGAATCAAAAACGAAAGAAATGTTCAATGCACTGATTTATTTCAATAATTCAAATTGAATTAGCACATATTTTCTAATATATCAAAAGAAAATTTTTAGCTCAGGCTAAAAAACTATGATATTCATTGAAAAAAATATAAATTAGTAATTTAATACATTAGTTGTTGTGTTCTATAACTTTGAAATAATACTATATATGACAGGAAGTGGACAACGGTGGTGGGACACCTCTTCACTTGTCAGCAGCCAAAGGTTTCACAGATGTTGTCCGTCTGCTAGTAATGATTGGTGCTGATTGTGAGCAAACTGATCGACAAGGAAGGTTAGATTGTGCTACTTTTACCTATCTGAATACTTTTATGCCAATTAAAATAATAGGCATTTGGACAAAGTATGAGTAACTGTGCATTAATAACAGAAAGCTGTGCAGAAGCATTCGAAAAAGTAGCAAAGAAAAAACGATCAATTTGCTTTGTTAAATTTTCAAAAAGTATAAAAAATTATCTTAATTTAAGCAAGGCTTGCTTGGTAGTACTACAAAATAAGATCAGAGTTTTTAAACCACTAATACCACAAGTCAGTTAACTAGATGTAGGCCTGAAATGGCCTAACTACTAGCAAATATTTTTAGTTAAGAACTATGTTACAAAAAACAACCACGATATGATTAATAAAAAAAGCTCAACTGTGGAAAGAATACCAAAAATGCAGTTGTGAGTAGATAAGTAAGAAATCCTGCTAAAGTACAATTCTAGAAAAGTAAATTCTAAACAAGATACTTTTTGAATATTTTTCGCAATAACTTAAGTTTTTAACTGGTAGCTAGATTGAAAGCACTGTGGTCATTCTAGATTACAGTAAAGTTTTAGGGTATATAAAGAAAGCTGGTAAAAATTGTATTACTTAAATCAAACGACAGAGAAAAGAAATACTTACTTCATTATCAGTACCAAATGCTCAAGAACCTTCAGTGCTTTTCTCAGTTCCTATGCTCATAACTATTTACTTTATTCATGAAGTATTTTCATTAACCATTTCTCATGTGCTGTTATAATTTAGGACTCCAATTTTCTATACATGTTTGGGTGGTCAAGCACACACACTGAATGTAATGATCACGGAACTGAACTGCGAAATAACACATTCTGACAAGCTTGGACGAACTGCATTGCATTGCGCAGCATTTTGCGGATATATAGCATGCATCGAAGTGCTGCTTAATAAATCGGTAAGCAAATACAGCATTTACGTCCGATATACACCGTTAAAAATCTGTCTGAAAATTTTGTAAATAAATGATCAATTTTTTGTAGTATTTGATAATCCTTATTTTTTACGATGCTAAAGCAGCAATCTCGAGGCATGTGCTAACTTTGTAACCTTCTTAAGAACAGTTTGATTTTCAGGAAGATTTAATCCATAAGGAAGATTTAGATCAATTTACTGCTATTCATATTGCATGCGAAAAGGGTAGATATGACTGCGTAAAATACTTATTAAAATGTGGTGCGGCTGTAAATGCACTTGCCAGAATTGATGATTGTACACCATTGAGCTGTGCACAAGCGAATGGCCATTATCAGGTAAACAAATATTAATATCAAATTTTCATTCAAGTAAGAGATTCTTTAATCTACTAATCTAACCCAGCACAGAACTACATGGAAATTCTTGAACTTTTTAATCACATAAATTGTTACTGAATAATTCGCATGATCTCCCATCTTGTAATATGCCTAAAAAATCATTTTACAAACTACGCATGTCGCGGATTATGGTAACGAAATGAGCATAATTGATCTGCTTGCAGAGACTAGCTTGAGGTTTGTAGTAATTATGAATACGTCAGATAGTCCTTTGTTTCCTTCAGTCAAACTTTCATTTCAGCAGACATCAGTACAGAGTACAATAAGACCGGTATGAATGAGTGAAGATGTGGTAGTTCTTTTTTCTATTGCTAGATAGATAGTATTTCAAAGTGACCTAATCATAGACGGATTATTCATCAAAATGATGTTTATGCCTTGACTGCTTCAATTGCCAATAACTAGCTATAATAATATGCGTTTCTCTTCAGCACAATCAGTCATAAATCATTTTGTAGTCCAAACGATGCATATATAAAAGCACTGACAAGCAGAAGATTGATTACTGTGTGTTAATGTTTCTCTTTTATATACTTTCGAAAGGCCAAAGAAGTTAATAGATTCCAATTTTGATCAACAATATTTGAAATATCATGATTCTGAAATTTAACTTTGATAATCTAACAAAAAGTACACGCAAGTGCTAATTACTAATTTTCAATTAAATTATTAACAGTAATAAGTTCAAAACTTACTTAAATGTTCCGATTACTCTCATACTAAACTTGCCCATCGAAACCAAAAATTTAATTCAAAAAATATGCGGAAGTACCACAAACTCTGAGAAATAACTCTGCACAATGAATCCATAAGCATATGTACATACCACTGTAAGATGGAAATAAATCCCGTTCGCTTATGTCAATTAATAGTCCAGTCATAAATCATATGCAGGCAAATTTTTGAGTGTTTTCAGATTGCTAAGCATTTAATACGTAACGGAGGCTTGTTTCCTTACCAACTACGAAACTTAGCTGCAAGTATAATTCAGAAATGGTGGCAGAAAGTGCGCTCTCAACCAGTTAATGCCTGTTGAAACGATTCAAACTGAGGCTCTAACATCGCAGGCGGTAGGAATTGATATGACCAACTAAACTCAAAAAACATTATTTTATATGATCAATAATATATACATATTTGCTTGAAGCGTTCCGAATGATCACATGTTTTGAGGTGCATTTAGCAATTTTGCTTTCTTACAAATATGTTTAAAAAGATTAAGTTGCTTAAAGCACTTTGGACAACATATTGGAAGTCCAGTCCTCGGAAAATAATTTCACAAAAGCCGAGATATGATTCCAAATGCTGCTTGCTTGTGCTTCTATCATTAAGGATATTCACATGCTAATAAAAAAACTCTTTTTTTTTTGCTGTGCACCAAATAGCCAGAAAAAAGTAATTACCTTCAATATACTCCTTACAATATTAAGCCGTCATATTTTAAGCAACGCAACAATTATGCGCAAAGAATAATCTACTGCTGAGGCCAACAACTAAACAAAACAAGAGTCCAGAAGCGTTAAGCATACACTACTCGCATCAATGGCAATCCACTTCGAATATTTCTAAAAATTTACTGGGAGTAACACTCAGTAAATTCAAAGAAATATTCGTAATATATCACAATGAAGTTTAAAATACTGGAAGAGACAAAGTGCGTACTTTCTGTCTATGAGCAGACTTGCGTAGTTAAAACACTTACAGCTATTACTGATAATTACAGCATACATTTGCAGCGGTTCCTGGCTGCAATACAAATCACAAGAGTACTTTTTTCTGTCTATGAGCAGACTTGCGTAGATAAAACACACCTAATGATGATGATATGGGAATGAACCAAGTGATGATAATGGAAAGTAAACTAACATAGAACGCAGACCTGACTGGAGAAAAGGAAACAGTAGCAATGGGATTTGATAATTGAAGAAATTATTTTTGACGAATGCATAGAGGAGAAGAAAGTTAGCTATTTACGACTTAAATGATGCCAGCAAATCTGAGACAACGTTGCATAAATTATCCATTGCAAGCCAAATTTCTTGGCGAGAATCTCCTCGCCACTGCTTGTTAGGAAAAGAATGTTCTAGAAGGAATCACTCCGAAAATCTGTTCTACTGCTTCGATAAGCAGAGTCTTCTTCACAAATGAGATGACGTTTGTTCTGCACTGACTCGCGGCAATGATTTATTTCATCGCATTATTTGGCGGCATTGTGCTGAGAGAATGACTCAGCTGGCGGAGAAATATTATAGCAAAAACAGTACCGGGAAAGCTGGAGATGTAAACTGAGTGTCTGTCGGCAATATTGAGAAAAGCGGGACTGTATCAGTTACTGAATTCTTGTTGGCTGCGTTACTTACTTTTGGCGAGTGGTCCCTATTTCCAAAATGTGTACTACTACTCAGTGCTATCAAATCTTTGCCTCTGTTAGATGCAGGAGTAATTTCTACTAATTTCTTAGAAGGAAAAAAGAAACAGTGCAAGTCCTCCAAAATGATCATAACAATCTTTTATATTCATTCATATCATTGTTGGTGAATGGCAAGAAAATTTATGAAGTTATTTTTGCGTACTGATTATTTGATTGAAATAGCAAATCTCTTCATGCATCGTTCAGGATAAAAGTATGATTGATGACCATGACAAAGTGAGACTAGTGTTCGAGCTAAACTCTGCTCATTGGATGCGCTTACACTGGCAGGCGACGCCCCACACAAATTGCTATTACATGAAAAATAGATAAATAGTGAGATTTCTAATTGATATATCTATCTATCTATACATTTATCTGTCGTCAGATCATGTTGTGAATGTCACAATCTGATCCATTTAACAAAACATGAAATTTCGCGCACTTCTTTGCCACACTTTTTAATTTTGAATCTCAACAATCTCAACATGATCTGTGCGATCTGTGTCGTGCCATTCACAATGAATTCGGAAATACGTAATGCAACTGGTATACACATCGAGTGATAACTGAAAAAAATTCATAATTTCGAAATTTATCGAAGTCTTATGTTTCGAAATGTATTTCGATTCCAATATTCGACGAATTATAATTGTTTTCCATCTTTTATCCCAGTGAGAATTTATCTCTACTGAAGCTTTAATATCTAACACGCTGTATAGACAACCCTATATGTTGGTACTTCTACAGTATCATTCAAGTGTCAAGGTATCAAGACATGAACTATAAATGACTAACCAAATGATACAAATTATGAAGCAGAAGTGACTGATGCATGTCAACTGATAATTGTAATGTAGATTTAATGAATATCATATAAAAGCAGTTTATGTGATATTGACAATAAACTATTGCTATATTCGGCATAGTCAAAAAATTCTTCTGATACTCACCATTCATATTATTGGCACATTCTGTGATATTATTTTAGGATATTATTGTTTTTCAAAAACCAACATTAAAGTTACTGTCAGTGATAAATATTATTGTTATTGATGAATAATAAATAGAATAATGCTCGTGCAGATTACATTGTCAATATTGCTATTGTTAACACCACTGACTTGCTGAAGAGAGTTGCACCGAAAGCTATTTGGGTGCAGTTTGTGCGTTTTATTTACATAGCATTGTTGATGATTTAATAAACTAAACTTGCAAGCATCAGTGCCAAAGCACTAAACTTCAACCTTCTTGGCTATTCAATTCAGTGAAGTAGTCGATAGATACTTCTAGAAATTGTATAATTTTCCGTAATTTGACTTGTTCCGATTTATAATCTTTATTATAAAATTTTTAGACTGCTACTGAGAATTTGTTTATAATCATTCCAAATTTTTTGCTTCTGCATCAATCAGTCAGTATATATAAGTAAAATTACTAAAAACTTTAAGTAGTACAAGACTTAAGTTTCAGTGAACCGTCGGATCTACATATTACGCTCTATAATGCAGCTATAAAGTTTTGGAAACAAAAAGATGGATATTCAAAACTCCATAGAAGTTTTTAGTAAGACGTCACATGAAAAACATCACCTAAAATTAATTCGTCGAATTGAATATTGTCAAGCAATATGCTTACTACTGACTTTACTTGCATTTGCAAACGTTTATTCACGTATTGGTTTGTTGGAGATGCAATTCAAAGAAGAAGCGTTTCAGAAGCGTTTTCGACGCTCCTTTTCTTCAACGTTATCCAAATCTTTATTAAACTCGACAAACGATGATCTTCTGATGCACTTATTTTCGAAAATTGAGGTTTCAGAATGGTTTCTTTTAGCATAAAATCACGAACTGATAGAAAAATGATATTGTACAAATATTACTTTGCTGTTCAGTAACATATCAGTGATCAATCAGATTTTTAATCACTTTTCATGATTAATGAAACATTGTACTTCATTAAGATTAATAGAGAAACAATATATTCTTAATGTCAAAACATTTCTCATTAGTTTCCCTGGAGGTATCAGTTTTTTTCACGATACGAAGAAGAATAAATCGGGTAGTATGACAGTTATTTTACTTTCATTAAATAATTTTGATGCATCAAAATTTTGTCACCAGCTATTCCAGTGAAACAATTCTTAATCTTCTCAGAGAACTTTTAAGTTCAAAGTTAATATATCTTTTTTATTTGGATTATGCAGTTAGAACTTAACCTGTAACTTGAACTAATTTTGGCTATATACTTTTTGAATTCTTTTTGAAAAATCAATGTGAAATGAAAAAAATGCTTATCATTTCAATTTTATTGTATAGGACAGTGAATTGCTTACTAAATGTTTGGAAATACATGAGTACTGCAGTGAAGAATTAGATGCCGAACGAGGACCACCAGGACCAGTGGGACCACCGGGACCACCAGGGTATGTCATCCCAATAAATTGAGTCATGATAACCATTGACAATATCTATTTTCCAAAACAAATAGCATCGTTCAGGAATGCTGGTAAGCCTGGACCACCAGGACGAGAGGGTTTAATGGGATTGCCTGGCCCACCAGGTCCTCAAGGTATTTTCATTTATTCCTCTTCCCTGCACATACACCATGCTTCCGATAATGCTTGAAAGTAAAACTGAGACCGTAATGCGCTGGCATTGATAGCTGTTTTCTGTGAAAAAACAGTACCTAAGATTCGTAGTACTGTAGGACCTACGGGAATGCCAGGAAAACCTGGAATTTGTCCCCGATGTCCGGTAGCTGAAAACTTTGAAATGCTGCAAAAAACCGAATGTCCGAAAGTGGAACCAAGAGTCTGCCCAACATCAGTCACACTCGATGGTGAAACTGGGTCAAGACATCTTGAGCGTCAACTTCCTCACTTTGTTCAGCTAGTTCGTTTCCTTTATTTTCTTTACTTTAAGTAATAAATTTTCAATGTCATTCATTCCTCAAGATCAAGACCATAATAAGTCAATTTGCAGATGCCTCTAAATGATACCGATTTCATGGCAGAACTTGATAAATGTGTTCGGACATGTCTGCCAAATATAACAAAAGCTTCTGAAGCCGTTACTCCACCAGTTAGTACGGAAATTCCTTACATTGAAGGTGCAACAGCACGTGAGTTATTATCTCATTGACTGATTTTGATGCGTGCAATTTACTAAGATGGTAGCATGACTTATTCAAATTTAGCATAAATCATTGTGATCACTATTGCAGACTGCTATTTGAATGACATTGGCAAGCCGATATTTCACGCACATTCAAATACTTATTTCGGGGCATGGATGCGTGACGCGTATCCTCGAAGTGGATCAGTTAGCTTACCTTTTAACTACTTGTGAATAATAACCCAACATTTGTTCACTTTATTCAACATCACATAGAACAGAAATCAAATAATGTTCTCTACTAATGTATATTTTTGTTAAATTGACAAAAATGAAAAATACTGTTAAGCTGGAGTGAGTACTGAATAGGTAGTGATTATTCTGACAAAAAGTAATGATAATATTTGTATGGACTATACAAACCAAACTTGAAGGACATGATGAAACGTTGGATGACGAAGCACTTTCAAGGTAACTCAGTTGAAGAATACTTGGATGAAGGAGACATGCGAAGACAGCGTATTTTCGTCACGTGAGTCATAATCTGACAGTGATTCCTGAGTTTGATATTTAAATGATGTAAGACGTTAGGCATATTTTAGATTATGCTTGAAACGAGGAATTATTACTCATCTACTTGAGTTTATGAGTTGATCCATTTCTCTTATTTAATGTACTGCTGTTATGCAGTGCTAATAATATTTATGAACGTTAAGTTACGATTAATAGTAAATAGTGATAACAAATGAGAATTAATTAAGCAAAAAGTCAATTGTTTCTCCTCACCATTGTTTATTTAAATTGTTTCGATATGGTAAGATAGTAACATTTAATCTATTTTAGACATCATTTACCCTATCTATACGATGGTACGAATTTGGTATTCTTCAATGGTTCGCTTTACTTCCATCGAGCAGGAACACCAAAAATAGGCAAATATGAGTTGTTTTCGAAACGATACAATGAAGTACTGATTGATCAGCGTGCTGCATTTCGAGGCAGCGACGTAAGACTTTATGCATTAAAATTTTTGCACATATTAATTTGAATAGAAAGTAAAAGGATAAAACATTGAATTGAACGTTTACAAATGGATGAATAACTGATTAATTACTGATGAATGTTTGTTGATTAATTTAGTACTTATTCAACTTGTCAATGAATTATTTTGATTTGGCTGTGGATGAGAATGCGTTATGGGTTTTGTTTCATTATTCAAATGAAGAATTTTTGTCAGTAGCCAAGATTGACATTAACAACTTAACTATCTATGAAACTTGGAATTTGACTCTCATCAATCACACTCAAGTCGCTAACGGTTTTGTCGTCTGTGGTGTACTGTACTTGGTTTGTGATGCTTGTAATTGCTTATTCCTATAAAGCAAGATGATGATTTTGAATTTTATGACAACAAATTAGAAAGTGATCTTTATTAATTTAATCATTTTTTATTTTTAGAGTTCATAGATGCATTCTTGTACATTATACTATTTCAGACAGTTTCAGAACTCTGAGTGCCAGGTTTTATAGGCATAGAAAATAGCCAGATGTCTTCATCATTCTCTTTTAATGTCATAAAATTGACATTAAAAGAGAATGATGAAGATATAATGTCACTTTCTAATTTGTTGTCATAAAATTACACATGTAAAATTCAAATTTTGTTTTACTGTCTAGTGCTTCGTTTTACAGGTGGGAAGCTCGTATGATTTAAAAAGTGAAATAGCAATAGCATATGATCTGTACCGAAACAAGTATCGTAAACCAAATATTCCCTGGATTAATTTATACCGAAATGCGAATATGATTTCATATAATCCCTACGATAAACGCATCTATGTTTATGATCATGGATATCTCTTAACATTGCCAGCAAGAATAACGTGGAGAGCTAAATAATACATGCTTGGTCTTACATCTGGTTTTATATAAATTGATGCTTAATTGCCGGTTATATTTATTTTGAGATTTGTTCATTGCTTTTGATCGTACTTAATAAATAAAAATGCATTCTGAAAATAGTAGTCAAAGGTTTGTAAGATCCACTATTTATCTCAAAAAAGGGGTGAATGTATTTAAAATTGTTTAACTGCTTTGCGAAGATTAAATCAGCGAATTTGCCATAAACCTGAGGAACAGTTTAAAAAAAAAAATTATGTTTAAGCAGATGGCAACAATATACATCTATCTTCCTCATATATGCAGTGAATAAATGGTTTAAATATGTGGGAAGAGGTTTAAATTGATCAACAGACAGGCCACTATTACGATTCAAAAAAAAGAACAAACTGTAAATCAAATAGTAACGCCCCACTGGTAGTAAGCGATACTTAACAGAGTAATCAATAAAAAATTGCTTGCAATAAATACATTGAAACTAGCAACATTTATTTACTACTTTTGCTCACACACTTTTATTATAATAGTAATCACAATCGTACCTGAGATAAATTTGTAAAAAGTTCGGCCCAGGTAGGCAAAGCGATTTGCTCCTTGTATAATATATATCAATATGCAGTATTGAGCGTTAGCACTGAAGTAACATTCTGATAGAATCGTTTAGTAATATTAAACTGATTCAAGTTAAATTCACTTACCATCTACAATTCACGAATCCATCTCGGTCTAGCTCACATTCCGGACTACAAATCACTTGTTTTGAAAAATTCGATTAACTACATTTTGAAAAAAAGATTCTAACTATACTGAAATGATTTTTTGCAGTACTGCTGATCAAGAAAACTTGTGCTGACTCATTTTAGAAGCAAATGTAGCAGATATAGTTGGATAGAACTACTACAGAAATTGCATGTTAATAACTATTCAAATAAAATGCATGTAATAATGTTCAGTTGCAAGTCAAAAAACTTAACTTCCAAGACTTAGCACACATTATGATCAGAGGAGTTGGGATGGATTTACAACAGCTGCACTTTTCCATCTGACCAACCTGCAGACTTTATATCAATCTGATGACTGCAGACTTCCATCAATGTTATCAAACTACCTTATACGCTAACAATAATTTGATCTTACTTGCATTTATATCCTAAAAAGTCTGAGTGATTCGTGTACTTTTTTTATATTAACTAGGTTAACCTGACTTATCAAAACAGCGAACTGTGTGTGCTGCCATTACTTTTAGTCCACACTAGCACTGCTTACAGCAGAACTGACTTTAATTTATAATATAATTTGATATAATTTGAACAATTACTATCATACATTTGATAATAAAAAATATTAATGGGTGCCACATATAAAACAACTTCAAGTTTGATATCCCGTTGGGTTTCTGCGCATTTTCGCTGATCAAAAGTGAATACAATACTAGATCACAGATGAACCAAACTGTATGATAAGTTCTCTGCATAAAAAGTTCTCTTATCATTTAAAACAGCAATTGCAGTGAATTTGCATGTGAATGATTAATTCGACGGATATAATAAGTATATTTTGTTTATTCAATGTTTGTTCATTCACTGCATCTAATTTTGCATATATGAAATGTCAACCACATTACCGATGTTAGAAAGTATGTCGGAAATCGCCTAAAAAATGAAAAATTCGAAAAAAAAAATCACTAGAGGCACAAAGATGGATATGGAAAAATAAAAATCGGACTACGTTTTCAGAAACTCCACTAGAATCTATAGCAGTGTGCAAAACCAAGAGAACATTCAGATTCTGAGTGTAAGCACCGTCACATTATATTTCCGTTTGATCAAATTAGATGTTTGAACTTGAAAATATGATCTTGATTAAGGTGTTTCATTCATTCCAAATTGCTAGCGTAGCGCTCTTCAAATAACAATAGCCAAAGTATAACTATATGGCATAATCCAATGTATTTAATCTCAAGGTCTTGCTACAAATAGTCACAACCATTATTGAGATTGCACTAATACCATGGATATGAATTTGTAAATGGCGCGGTCATTGCAGTGAAACTGATCTCTCTTCACAAACTTGCACGAATATATGCGCGAGTCGCGCCTTTCAACACTGGAAACAAAACTATATAGCAGTATCTGACCATCAATAATTAACTGAATAAAAGAGTGGTAAAAAACGTTAAAAAGACCAGTTTCCAGATTATATCATTATTTGTAAGGGGAATATATAGTAACAAACCGTATGTAATTTTAGTAATATTAAGATTCATTTAAATATGATGCTCAGTAAAACTAAGATTCAACTTCACATGTGCATAAAAGATTAGTTCACAATGTCTTAACATAAGTATGAATGGCTGAGGATGATCCATATATGTCATCAAAATACATTTCGAAACATAAGACTTCGATAAATTTCGAAATTATGAAT